>JAYXIM010031095.1:0-64469 GCA_037575425.1 Anastrepha fraterculus | reverse complement strand
GCTTTGTAGAGGTCGAGATGAGCTGAGGTGGTATTATGAACAAATTAATTATGCATTTCCAGCAACGGGGAAGAGGAATAATAATGTAAGTCAGTGTTTGCCGAAATCGCAAAGCTAGCAAAGAAACATTCAAAACCGCATTTTGAGAGACGCGAAAGAATTGAGAGGAATATAAAAAAATGGAGGTTTGTAGCTGCTTAGATAGATAATGCAATCAAATAAGCAAATTTGAGGTTAATGAAAGGCAACTGAAATATTATATAAAACCGGGAAGTGGAATATAAATTAGCAGGGGAAAGGGATCGGAGATTATTACTTTCTCAGAGGATTTAGGTGTATTTCCGGTTTTCTTTCTGAAGCCATAGTAATGAAATATAATCCTTTAAGAATATGTCAACAAATTTTTAGAACGAAAATGTAGGTATTTCTTATATTATAGATCGTCAACCGTTACGACTCTGTTCTTTGGGTTCGAACGCTGGGAGAGGTATAGTTACGTTCTACGAGTATTCAAACTTTAGACGCGTGTTTCTCAAAACCATATTTTTCGAATTGGCGTACACGATAACTCGAAAAGTTATTGACCGGTCTCCCTGAAATTTTCTTTTCTATGATATTACTTTTAATGTGAATTAAAATCTTCGAAAATTTTTCGGAAAAATAATTTTTTCGAAGCAAAAATAGTAAGAAAATTCGCCCCAAAACTGAGTGTACATCCGCCATTTTAAACGATTAAAATAAAAACTTTTTTTATATTATTTTAATGTGTAAATAAACTGTATGCCAATTTTGAAAAAAAATTTAGTGACTTCTTCATATTAAATAATTTTAAAGAAAATCAGGGAAAATATGGCCGTTTACAGGTATCTCCCCTTAATGCATTAAGCGGATAGTTAAAAGACTAAGAAACTGAATATTTAGTAATAATGAAACACTTACATATTTTAACTACCACTAAGAAAAATTAGTGGTAGTTCAGTTTAGTGGTAGTGCAAAATGCCCAACCCTGGTACATCTTCAAGTAGTCCGTGCGAATGCTTCTTTATTTTTTAGGAGATTCCTTAAAAGCCACTTTTATTTTTTTATAAAGCTTTAATCCTTTTTGTAATTAACTATAGAACGCCCAAAGCGCGATTTTTAGGGGCGAATCGAACTTCAGCCAATTTCAGTCGAAGCTGAACCCAAATAGAACATTTAAAGGGTGTAAGTAATAAATAATCAGAATTTTGAAAAATTCAGTATTTTTATTAATAAAAAATGCAAAACGCACATACGTCTCAATAGGATTAATTTGCTCATATATTATAACATACTTATAGTTATGTTTATAAAAAAAACAACAAAAATTACATGTAGTGATTATTTAATTTTTAAATTTAACTATAATTGAATAATTATATGCTGCAATGTAAAAGTATTGGCTCATCGGCACTTTTAGCTCTTCGCTATAGAGCAAATTTGCACTGCATTAACAATTAGCTCACTAGCCGCACTCGATGGAGGTGCAGATGATGTTTGAAAGCAAAAAACAAAAAAAAAAAAGTTTAATAAATTTGATACCAGTTATATGTTATAAAAAATGTTATAAATGTTATAAAAAATTTAGAACCGATACAATTTTTCAAGACTAAAATTTAAAGAAGTCAAGTTCGACTGTTTTTGGCTGAAGCTGAACCGAAACCGAACTGAAGTTTTGCTAAAAGATTCTTGTTATACTTAAATTTTCATAATAAATAACTGGAGTTAATTAGTTAAAGTTACCTTAAAAAATTATAAAAAAAATTTATAAATTAAAATTTTTTATTAATTTAATACATTTTAACACTAAAATTACTTAAGGCCGGCGGGCCAATTAAAAGGTCAAAAAAATCGATTTTTTTTTTTTCTTGAAATCAATAGCTTAGATATTCAAGAACATGAGACACAAATTTTCAGAGTTAAATTCCAAGTATTTGCAGAGCTACAGAGCCGAGCGTAGTGCGGCGTCGAGCAACCGTGCGCTTACTTTGAAACTTTGAAGCGCGTTTTCTCGGCTTTTCATTTTCACGATTTTACCTAATTTATGTACACGATTGCAAAAAAACTAAACGAGCTATCCATTTCATTCAAAATGCGTTATCTTCAGTATTGTTTTCTCTTCTATGTGAACTAAAAAAAACATCCAAAAACTTTTTTAAGCGAGTTTTTTACCCAGTTGAAGAGTTTTTTTTTCCTTGAAAAACCACTTTTTTTTTCTACCTTCCCCAAAAATTCGAATTTTACGTGTTTCTCCCAATTTTCTTAGTTCACATCGAAGATAATTACATCAAAATTAATAATCTTTTTTTTTTTTGTTTTGAGATGAAAATTGCAAGTTGTATCTTGTACACAAGTTGGATACTTCAGTGGCAAGGCGCTCTGGGAATCTATTGATAACTCGGCTTACAATATATTGTTGGAGATTGTACAAATTTTTTTTTTTAGTTCAAATATATATTAAACTATCCCGAAAACTTCATTTGGCTAATTGTTTTTTTTCTCATCCTACAACGCTTCGCGAAAACTACTGAATTTAGGACATCTAATTGGCCCGCCGGCCTTAATTGAATGTGCCGACCATCGAACATGTGGAGGTAACTAGTTGAAGTAGAAGTGCTAAGGCAGGTCGGTCTTGACGTCAAGTGGAATTTCTAGTCTTAAAAAAATGTTATCTTAAATTGTTTATTGAAGTCCTATGTTCCACCTAGGAACGATATTCATATAATTGTCAGTTACAATGCAATTTTCTTTAAGGGGTTATATACCTTGTGTGGGACTAAAATTTTTTATGGCATATTCTAAAAGTACATCATCTTAAAAATATAAATTCAAAAAAATCATGTGCAGCATCGTACACGTGGTGAAAGTGAAACTTCTGTGTGTGAATGAGTGTGAATAAGAGAGAGAGAGAGAGAGAGAGAAAGAGCGAGAGAGGAAGAGAAGGAGATAGGGAAAATTTCAAAAGAAATACAACAGTATAAAATTTGTGTAACCAAAATTCGATTTTATTAACTATATATGCATTATGCTATCATCTGCTGGTGGTTAAATTGGTAATACTGATATAATTGGTTTGTGGTAGCTGAAATATGAAATATATGTACGTGATTCAATATTTTCTAGATAACGTGTGAAAATTGCATCTAGTGTAGTTCCGGATTTTGTTGTTGATTCTTTAGGGTTATTGTTTATCTGAAAACCGTATGTTTTTCGAAGAAATTGAATCAACGGCAAAGAATCATTGGATCCGAAATTTACGTTGAAATCTCCCGCGAGAATCAATGGAATTTTGTCTTCGCCTCTTCCAAGTGCATTTGCACCTGCGTGGCTGTAAACCAATAGTGAGCGGTGAATGAAATATATTATGTCATCAAGATTTTGGTTCGGTGAGATATAGGTGGCGGCTATGACAATAGTTTTTCCATTCAGCGTTTGACATTCTGCAATGCAAACATCGCCAACTGGTGTGACTGTTGATGAATATGACTGAGACTGCCTTGCAGTCATTTCCCTGTTTGGTGTGACGATATTTACGCTATCATCTTGGTTGTGGTAGATTGCCACTCCGCCAGCTCTAACATTTAGTCGCTTATATTTGATGACGCAATTGAAACTTGGTATACTAATATCCTCGTTATCGTTTAACCAAGTTTCGGACAAAAGTACTATACTCGATTTGCGGATGACAGAGTCTGTTAAATCTGCGGAATGTGCTCGTAGGCTCTGACAATTAAGAGTATATACAGATGGCCCTCTTCTCTGAGTCATGAAATCGATTATTTGTTTATCCACAGTTTCCAGTCTATTTAACGATAGTATCCGGAATTCATCTTGTAAATGAGACATACTGACTGATGCTCGTCGACCATGGTAGAATCTAAAATCATTTCCGTTTGTTATAATTCACAAGCCTTTAATACAAGTGACTCGTGATAAAGCAACGTAAACTAATAATTGCGAATGTTTTTTATCATATTCGTAAACAACTTCAGAATACGTGCTTCCCTGAGACTTGTTAATGGTCGTCGCACAAGCACAAACTAATGGTAAATGTGATCGTTTAGCGTTAATCGTTTTGTTGTTGTTAAGCGGGATTGTTGATGTGCGTCGTACGATTGGTACCGCTGTATATGATGTATAGCTCTCCTTCTCTTCCTCTCTATGTTATATATCTGTATACTCTGTCTTACAACGAAGCCTATGTCTTAGGTATAGAAAATGTATAGCTCTCTTTTTCCTTCTCTCTACGTTGTATCTTTTTTTCTCTATCGCGTAACGAAATCTCTAAACGTTAAATTTTTTCCAATTCACTCTCCATTCTCGCTCAAATATCAGACCGCCGCTAAAGAAGTTTCCCTTCAAAAATTATGACAATCGTCCATATTTTCGCGCTCACAAGGTACATATATAACTCCTTACGTGGCTCAATTATTTTCTCCATCCAGAAATACTTTTGTTGAGACTCAAGCAAGAGCTGTGGCTTAGTCATACTTTTTCGATAGATCGGGTATTTTGTTGGGGTACAATGGAAGTTGAAGTCATGGTTGAAGTGCATACCTTTTTTTTCATATTATACTGGCTTGTTAAATTTTGACTATACTCGCTTATACTCGAATGATGGCTCGATTTGTTTCCAGCACTCATGACAACTGAAATCGCTTCAGGTTACTCGAGAACTCTTCTGTATCGCCTTAATTGTCTCTAAACGCTTTCGGCGAAGTGGTAATATGAATCGTTGGAACAGAAAAATTCACTCGAGTCCAGGTTAGGTGCATACATACATATGTAAATATGAAGCTTGCAGATCGACATTCAAATAAAACGCTCAACGAAACCTGGATTTCGTACAGATATTGCAAGTTTTTGGGTTTCATCAAATGTCATATTCAGATAGCTGTTTGTGCGTCGTGACCAAAAGTGATGCCTTCGATAAGATTTTGATCCAAAGGAGGCACATATTTAACGTCAGCTTTTGTGATAATCTCAGCATTTTGGTGATAAACTCAGAGACTCTTGGCGCAAGCCCAAGGGCTTTGGCCATCAGCTATGGCGAAAAACAAAATTGTGAGAGTAAGTTCGGCTGCCACATCATTGGGGCCTAGGCATCAGAATTCTGCCCGCTCATTTCACACGTATTCATACGCTCGTCCAATCTGGCGTTGTTTAGACGGCAACGAAGCAATTTGAATGAAGTCTGATTTTTTTCGAATATCACCAACACAATCAAACACATGTAAATACCCATGTGACGTCAGCCAATCAGCTGATTATTTCAAATTCATTCAGAAACAGTTAATGGTCTGATTTTGAGAAAAATATGTCGGTATATTATTACATAATCTCAATTCCGATATCCAAGTCACTCTCAGTCAGTGGCAAAACAATCTGGAGTCGCATGGGCTAAAAATAAGCAGGAAAAAGTCACAGTTTGTGTGCTGCAACAACAACACACTGATTTTGTTGGACTGCAGATCACTAAATGAGGTCACCATATTTAAATACTTATGACTCCGTTATAACAAATACTGGATAAGTTAATGATGACGTGCAGCATTGGGTTATCTCGGCGTTGTTAAAATGGAAAACTCTAACTGGGGTGCTAAGCGACATAAGGATGTCGCTTCACCTAAAAAGCAAAATACATAAAACCACCGTGTATCCCACTTTGTTATATGGAGCTGAATGCAGGCCTATAAAAAAGTCACAGGAAAGAAAACTTCAAACGGCAGAAATAAAAATTTTGAGATGGCCAGCCTCGATCGCAATGTGGGCAAAGCGCCTAGTCGATTGATTCGTGGAAGTCTTAAAATCGCGCCAATTGAGCAAAAAATACTACATAGCCGTTTTCGCTGGCATGGGCATACCCAGAGGAAGCATGAATCTGATATGACAAAACTCGGCGCCGAGGATGTCAGGTCGACAACAACATGAATGGATGAAGCAAAGAGAAAACGATATGGAAATCGGGAACCTAAACAGCGAGACGAGCCAAGATCGAAGAATCTGGAGATTAAGTACTAGGAGAGCTGACCCCAAGTGAAATAGTATAAGAGCAAGGAAGAAGAAGAAGATAGTCTCGCCACCTATCAAAAACAAATTTATATACTTTTCAAGAAAAACCTATTCGTGAGCTCAATCTGGTCTACTTATATAGAGGGCCTACCAACAGTCACAATTTGTCTTGTGCGTGCACGACTCGATAGACCAACCGATACTTTTTACGCTTTGAATAAGTTTTGTGACGTGCTCATAAAACATTTTGAAAGCACTTTAATGCAGCCAAACTCAAACGAAATTTCTAAGAGTCGGCGTGGTTCATTAGCATAAGAAAAATTGCCAGTCTCCGCAATCCTGCATAAGAACTTGCACGTAAAAAGAAACTAATACTTCATATGTTCGTGCTCACGTATGTGTTGTGTTTTGTATAGCATTAAAGCACAGAAACGCCATTGACACCCATTTCGTACCATCATCAACAAAAACTTTGTCCTAAAAAGCTGCCACCACTACTAAATCAATACTAAAGCAATTTTCCAGCAGCACCAGCACCCACACCCGCTAACGGCTCGCTCATAAAAAAAATTAATTTTTCAACATTTCGAGCAGCTCACATATACACACTCAAAGCCAATGAGTTCCTCCAGCACTAATTCTCCCGCTCCCCCCCCCCATTCAGCGCCCTGCCGTGGCGCTAAACTATATGCGATTCACAGTTAATACACAAACTTTATCGTTTCTTGCAAAAATCCAACCATTGAATTGCAATAAAGTGTCGCCTACATTAGAGCACAAGGATGCAGCAGCATATGCGCTTACATATGTACGTGTGGCACATCCTGCAGTAAGAAGTAGAAAAGCCTCGTGAGAGGACTAGTTCAGTTTAACCCAATAAGTGCCGCACTGCAGGTGAGTGGCAGGTATGGATGCAGCGAGGAAAGGTCGTCAGAGCTGAAAAGTAAAGGCTGAGATTGTCAAACACTGATCTCCGCATTTGCTTTTGTTATGCGCTCGAGAAATGTATGCTTACTAATGACCTGACTAGCCCAATGTGGCTTTCAAAAGTAACCGCAGCCACTGGTAATAACGACGCCATGTAGCGAAAGGGCAAGTTCGGCATTAGTTGGGACACAGTTCGATTTACTGTGTGCCATTTACACCCACACACATACACACAAGCATATTCCCATTCATTTGCACTCTCAACGGCGGTGGCAGCAATACACAAAACTTGCTTAGTTGTAGAAATTATGCGGGTTGAAGATGAGAGCCGCATGCTTTGTGCTGCCTGCTTCAGCCTGGGTGAGGCAATGGTTTGCGCGGGATGGCCGTCAAGACTAAAAACTCATTGCGCACCGAAAAACTGTGGCGGCCTAACTCACACCACCAGCCATCTCAGCCCAATTTTCAGCTACTACTTCGCTAGTTGCAAACGCCTTCATCGAATGCGAATTTTCGCGCTTGTGGCGCAAAGCGACTATGGAATTTATAAAATTTTCATAGTAACAAGTTTGGCGCGCTGGCAGCCAAATTCCGAGATGCCCTTCTTAAGCTCTGCCCTCGGGGCTACTCAGTCTATGCAAGGCGTCTCAGTCAACGGCGAAGCTTTACTATATAAATCCGCGCTCCAAAAAAAAATTAACTTTGTTTTGATGCTACTAGAATTTTCACCCTCCATCTGCCTCCTTCTTTCTGCATTTTACTTTGCAAATTTCTTTTAGTTTGCTTACATTTTTACAACACAATAACAACAAAATGGAAAAAAAAACGATGTAAGGGGGAAAATTGCGGATTGTAGTGTAGAAAAAGTAATGTATGAAAGTGCGAAAGAAGAAAGTAGAAAAATAGATACAAAGCCAGAAAATAAATGCGGCGCGGTTTCATTAGTTGAGCGACAGTCAGAGCGCGTGGCGTTTGCGGCAGGAAGCGCGTCGGCGACGAAACTCAACTAGGAAGCTGCTTCCTGGCACTGCGGAGCGGCTAACTGCACTGCCTTCCTGAGCACAGCCACCCAACGAAATCTCAGGCAGAAGCGGCTGCTCGGCGAAATGCGAACGTTGGCAATAAATCTGAATTGAACCGCTCCTGAGAGAGTTTTTTCTGCAGTTGCGCTCGAAATTTGGGTGGCCATGTGGAGATATGGAAATGTAAAAATATTTTTGTAGCCACCTTGGAAAGGAGGTCGCATAAGAGTCGATGAATTATTGGTTGGGCGGAAGGTGTGGTTAGCGTCGCGGTAGTGGGCTCTTGGTGCCTAAGTGTTAGACCATTTTTTATTTATGCCAAAAAAATTCAAATTACAATTCAAATGCATGCTTTAAGAATTAGAGTAACTGCAATAAATCAAATGAGTTTACTGATTATTTGCTCATGCCAATTATTTGAGTTTATGTTACGTAAGGTTTGTCTTATATGGTTCATCTTAACAGAGCTCACTTTTTCCAAGATGCTGGTCTCTAGCGTTGCCTCTGTTGATGAAACATAAGGAAGCACATAGGCCTTTGATATCAACCTGTTTGTAGCAGTAAAAAATTCCTTAGCTTTTGGTTCGTAGTATCCTGCAAGATTCCTGGTAGCCAAAGCACGAGCTGCGGTACCTACTTTAGAGTTTATTTAATATTTCAGTTATATCCAAAATATGTGGAATACTATTTTGGATTATAGACAATCAGGCTGCACGCAGGGCTTCGTCAACCTGTTAGGCTAAGTCCTATGTCGTACCAATGGACGTATATGCCACCATGTGAAGCAGACCCGCACCATAAGGGGCCGTGCTTCATCGTTTGTAAAAGCAACAAGCAGCTTTTCATGCGGTTGTTGTCAGTAACACTGATGCCCATCCAATTGAAAATGTTTAATACGGGTCTCATCAGACCATATCACTATTTTCCAGTCCTTACCACTCCAGTGTTTATACTTTTTGCAGAATCTCAACCTCGCTTTCACGCTTTTGTCAGCTAATGTTGGCTTTTCGGTCTTTAAGGCGGCCTCCAAACCGGTTTTTTTACTGCGCTATGTGTGATGCCCACTAACGGACAAGTTTTTTAATATTTTTTGCGGCTTCTTTTGGTGTTTTAGCTACTTGATGAGCCAATAATCTCTCTAATGCTTGCGCATCCCTGTCCGAAAGTACATTGGGCCAACTTTTTGTAACTTTTGCAGCCTTTATATTCCATCATTTAAGAACATTAAGTCACGTCACTGCCAATAGTTCTGATTTCGAGGTTGTAAGAGAAACCAGCATTAACACCGATAAAAATGTCAGCCTTGAAATCCAACGGAGAATCTCTCTTGCCAACAAGTGCCACTTTGGACTAAGTAAGCAATTGAGTAATAAAGTACTCTCTATGCGAACAAACTAACACTCTACAAGGCTCTCATCATCAATGAGTCGGCCGTAGGAATGTTTGAGAGAATGGCGATGGCGAGTATCGTAGGCGATGGAACAATGAGCTGTATGAGCTTTACGACGACATAGACATAGCGCAGCGAATAAAGATCCAACTGCTTCGTTGGTTGGGGCATGTCGCTCCGGCTCTGAAAGTATTCGATGCGGTACTTGCTGGTGGTAGCAGAGGAAGAAGAAGACCTTCTCTGCGCTGGAAAGATCAGGTGGAGAAGGACTTTGTTTCACTTAGTGTATCCCACTGGCTCCGGTTAGCATGAAAAGAAACGACTGGTGCGCTTTGTTAAACTCGGCCAAACTCGCGTATGCCAATTAAGAAGAAATGACGATCTTCATATAGTCGAAACACCTTGCATCGGATCGCTCGCTTCTCTCGGCGATCTTATTTTCGATTATCTGTGGCCACTCTTGTGTTGTTGTGCGTTGTTTAACACAATGAGAGTTAGTTTTTGAAGCGGTTGTTGCTTCGTTGTCAGTGAAGAGGAGTGTTAATGCAGCTTTCTAGTTCGGTTGTCAACTCAGCAGCATTAGTACTGGTAGAAGCGCGCGTATCAGCTTGACGAATTTTGCAAAATACCGGTAGCTCGAAATCGACATTCAAAGGCACATCTATTAAAGGTGATAACAGTAGACCGCCGTGCAAATTTGGGATGCCAGCACAAACTGACAGAAATGACGATTCGCAACATCCGACGATGATCTGCATGTCGGCACTTCAAGGCAGTTCGTACTTTTTTTTTATTTTTACCCTCTTTTTTCTTTTAAATTTTTGTTTCTTTTCCGTTTTCTTTTGTCGTGACATTCTAATGCACAAAACGTTGTTGTTGGTCTAGTGCCATCACCTTTAATGAATTCGCCTTGCGACTTACCACAAAGCTTAGCTGCTGCTAACTGCGTCTCCCTTTAACTCCGCCCTTTCAATAGTAATTTCTTCAGCCAACATAGAAATACATTTTTGTTATTGAATTATAATTTTTGTTTAATTACTTCCATAACGGATAGTAAACGAAATTATCTAGAAATCAATGACCTTTTCGACTTGCGTCGAAAAAAGAAAATGAATCCAATCAAAATTAAAAAAAAAATGGCAGTACAAAAATTTTTAAAAATATAAAAATGCGAATAATAAATTGTAAATTTTGCTCATGGCAAGCAAAATAAATGCAATTGAGATAGATGAATGGATGCACGGATAGACACATTATCAAAGTAATGAATTATTGCCTCTTCGCAGTAGTGAAGAATCCGACAAACAACAATGCGCGCGATTAAACACACAAATACACTTAAATACTCGCTGCTCGCTGGCTCATCGAACGTCATTTAGTTTATATTAAAAAAGTTAATATTGCACTTTTGTATGATTTTTTCATGGGGCGATAAATGAACCGCAATAAATCAGACAGCAGCCAGCAGCCAGCACTTCGCCTAGATGCATTTTAGATTTTTAGTCAATTTGAAGTGGCACGCCGACCAGCGATCACGGCGGACCCGCTTTTTTCATATCAGCCACATTTCTGCATGTGTGTGTGTGTGTGGCTGCTGAAATGCAACCGCACGCTTCCGTGCGCACTCCTGCGATTGGACATTCAAATTTCAATATTGGTTATTGTATGATAGTTGTGCAGACACACACACATAATAATAAAATAATCGAAAAACTTATATTTTCCGCACAAACACACATCTATGCGCTTGTACACAGCGGCGCAAGTAGCAGCCGAATTTTCTGCTTTTCAGCTGCATTCTGCACCGGCACTCCAGTTGCAATAATCAAAAAGTGGCACAGCTTTTAAGCCTCCTTTTTGGATGTGCGAAATTAAAACTGTGTGGAAAATCACAAATGCCCATAAACAGTTCTGAAATTTTCCATAATTCTGCATTGAATTATTCGCCAGCAATTTCCCATTCCATTTTGCCGCACACAAACACCAGAACCAAGTCGGTCAAAAATAAATGCAGCAAAGGAATGGAAAATGTGCAAGCATTCGTACGCTTGTATGTGTGGGTAACTAAGTATTGTGATGCGATAGGCGTGCAACTGCCGCCATTATCTCCAAAACCAGCACTAAGCAGCAAATTATAAAAATGGTCGAAAGTGGTTGTGGGCGGTTGAGAGTGCAAAAAGTGAAGTATTGCGAAATAATTTTCAACACAACCCCTTATTATGGGCTCATATAGAATTTTATTTTAGTAGGTATTATATTATAAATATATTTTACATGTAGTTTTTGCTTTTCACGAATCTGATTTGCACATTCGTATTAAAATGAGATTCATGCAAAAAAATTATAAATTATGTATTTTACTTCTATTTTAATAAAAACCACTTTTTTTTGCAATAAAAACAAAAAAATGTAGTGGCACAATAGCAGACATTTGTGTGTGTGTGTGTGTATGTGTGTTGGGCTCTTCATTCTTTCTAGCCTACTAGCAAATGATCATGTCAGTTCGTAGAGCAATGAATTCAATGGAAAAAAATGTAATAATAACATTTAAAATAAATGAAAAGCGCGCAAATACAAACAACTAACCTCGAGCCCCCGCCACAGTGGACAAGCGCACAAAGAAGCTCTCGTGCAAACGCACTGAGAAAAACGATTTAGGGGATTTTGTGTTGAAAAGGCTAATAAAATATTTGTTTTATTATAGGAAATTATTAAAATCGTAAATTAACAATAGTAAAGTAACAAAAACAAAACAATGAAAAACAAAAATATTTATTAACCATTTACATCAACAGAAACACTGCGATTGCACTGCCCGATAATCCCGCTCAGCGTTAGTTTTTCATTTTAAATTTAACTTTGGTCTTTGAAATTAAGAGCAAATTCGCTTGAAGTTCGCGTTTTTTTCACGAAAATGCAATCAAAAACATCAGGTTTTTTATTTTGTATGAAAAGTTTTATTGTGTAAAAATAAAAATAATTAAAAGCAGAACAAAGGATAGTTTTATTATTTCAAATTTGCTTATAAAAGGTGATAAGATTGGAGGTACTTTCTCCAATAGTGACTACTGTCAAAATAAATTCTTCTTCTTCTTCTTGATTGGCGCGATAACCGCTTAAGCGATTTTGGCCGAGTTCAACAAAGTGCACCAGTCGTTTCTTTCTCGCGCTAACCGGCGCCAGTTGTGCACACCAAGTGAAGCCAAGACCTTCTACGCCTGATTTTTCCAACGCAGAGCAGTCCTTCCTCTTCCTCTACCAGCTGGTATCGCATAGAATACTTTCAGATCTGGTACGTTTGTATCTATTCGGACGACGAAGCCGTTGGATCTTTATTTGCTACGCAATGTCTGTGTCGCCGTAAAGCTTCCTCAGCTCATTGTTTCACCGCTTACGATAGTCGCCGTCGCTAACCTGCAAAGGTCCAAAAAACTTTAGCAAAATCTTTCTTTCAAACAATCCAAGAGACGCCTCAACGGTTTTTGTCATCGTTCAAGCTTCTGTGCCGTACGATAGGACTGGTATGATGAGAGCCTTATAAAGTGTTAATTTGGTTTGTCGAGACAGGACTTTACTACCCAATTGCTCACTTAGTCCACCGATTCGGCCCATTTTTGCTTTAATTGCTACGTCAATAAGCAGAATTACCGTATTTTGGTAGATCGATTAAGAAAAAATGTAATAAGAGATGTTGTGTGTAAAAAAGTATGGTTATAATCTATTATAACCTTGGATTTCCGAAGAGAAATTTTGCATGGATAATAATAAGCAGAAAATCTATTTTATGTAAACATATTATTAGAGTACGTCCACCACACAAATGACAAGTCAAATGTGTTCGTAATTTACTTAAAGGTTTGACATTTACGAAATGGGACGCTATACGCTTGGACAAAATTGGGAAATATTGAAAACCTATTTCCAAAGTGGTGAGTCTTCTTCTTCTTGAAGAGGATGACATGGACGACATTTGGTTTCAACAGGATGGTGCAAGTTACACTCGAACTTTTGGCTACCGTTTTTGAATTCCGATATCAATTGGCCGCCTCGGAGCTGTGATTTAAGGGGGGACCCTCATTTATCGGGTCAAAAAAATCGATTTTTTGGAAATAATTTTAATCTATTCTACAACTATTTAAGAATATACTTTCAAAATTTCAAGTCGATATCTGTATTTTTGAAGGAGTGACAAAATTTTTAACAGGACGCGACGGGTGGCCTGATCGCCTGTATCCAAAACTTTAAACGCGTTTTTCTCGAAACATCATTTTTCGATTTTGTGTACACAATTGAGAACGCTGTATTGAACCAATCAGGCTTTTCAATGTGACATTAAGTGTTTTTAAAAAAAAAAGATTTTCATATTTTTTTGTAATTTTAAAGTCAATTTTTATGCATGAAAAATCACTTTTAACATAAAACTGGGTAAAAAATATCAATTTCGACATTTTTTTTTAAATCAAAATGTCACATCGAAGGTGTTATCCTAAAGTTTTAAAAAAAATTTGGTTTTTTTATTTCAGAAAAAAATTCAGAGCGCTAGAATGTACACAGATAGAATGAGGTGCCATGGACGAGGTGTATATTTCCATACCTAAAATGTTTTTTTTCTTCTCCGAAAATTTTTGTAGACAGTCAAGACATTTATTAAAGTAGGTACTTTATGAATTACAAAACGTTTGAAGTTATTTTACCTGAGAAAAAATTCCCAAAAATGATGCATTTTTCGACCGTCTAAATGAGGGTCCCCCCTTAAGCCCGTTGGACTATTTTTTGAGGGGAGCCGTTAGGGACAAATGCTATGCGAACCATCCAGAAGTTGCCATTCATGAAATTGGAGCCCAAACAATCGAAAATGTTCTTAAAAATTGGCTTGAGCGAATGGCCTACTGTAAAGCCAGTCGTGGCAATCATTTGAACGATATTATTTTTCATTCATAAATGACAATGTTCAATCTTCAAAATAAATAAAACAGTTTGAAAAAATATTGATTAGTTTTTTTTTATAGCCGATTCAAAAAGCAAATTTTACATTGCCCACCCTATAGTACTGTTTTTTTGTTATACGGACTCAATTGGCCTCAGACACCTCCTACGCAGGCATTGGCATCCCCCTGGCAATTGCTAAAGGGGAACTGCACAAATTATTTCTCAGAAAAGCAGAAAAGATGGAGCTCCATTTCTCCATTTGCTATTTCGAAAACCTTTTGGCCCCAGTACGAAAGACGCAGGACTCAGAAAATCCTGGGGACTTCACGCCATTCAATTCCAAACTCTCAGCTGTTTTTACCGGTCATTGGCATCAGCACAGACGCGGACAATATAGGCATACAATTTAATCTCCATTCCAGAAGCTGTGGGGAGCTTTCGGAGGAGGAAAGGTTGAGCACTTTCTCTGCAAATGTCCGGGTTTGGCAGTTCACCGATTAAGGTCACTGGGTGCTTCATTCTTCGACAGGTTGTATCTTCAGCCGACAATCTTCTCCATTATATCAACAGCTCTTGCTGGCTGTAGATATCTGCCTGTTGGAGGTCTCATAATGGTATCAAAATGGCGCTTTCGTGCTACTTGAGGAGAGTCAGACTGGAATTTCAACCATTTCATCTACCTACCTATACTTTGCGGCAAACTTCATTTTTTCTAAAAAATAAATAAATAATTGGCGCGTAAACTTCTGTTAGGTGTTTGGCTGAGCTCCTCCTCATATTTGTGGCGTGCATCTTGATGTTGTTGCACGAATGGTGGAGCCTACAGTTTTAAGCCGCCTCTGAATGGCAAATGGTTTTTATGAGGAGTTTTTTCATTCCAAAAATACACTCGGAGGTTTGCCATTACTTGCCGAGAGACGACTGCTGATTTTCTATCATTTGGTGATCGAGGATTCGAACCTGTGTAGTTACGCACCAACCCATCCGACTATGACGACCGCCAGATATACATATTACTACCGTTATTATTACGGTTCATCAAATAAAATAAAAAGAACACTACTGGTAAGCCTATAAGCAAGCGGAATTGCTCCCAGGCAACGTTGGGTTCGCATGGCCTAGCAATAAAATATTTTATAATATTCAAGTTGTAACTCGATTTCTATTGAAATGTTTGTTGCTGAGCGGGACATTTTTCGAAAATGTGTTTGGGCAGTGTAGTCAACGATTATGAAAAACGACACATTTTTGACGAAAGCAACTAATCCTCGCGTAGTGCTCCCCAAGCTTCTCTGCATTGGCCCGCTTTGCGTAAAGTGGTGGTGAACTGGCAACAAGGAAATCACTTTGTGAAGCTTTTATTTTTTTTTTTTGATATTCCGTGCCTTCTAGAAACAAAGCATATTTTTAGTGGAATAATTGCTGTTGATTCTGCTGACTTATAGCACTTGCTTCTCATATCAGTTACAAAAATAGTTAGACTAATGCTGAGCGCATATCCGTAATCTGGAAGCACAAAACTCTTGAAAATTAGCAGAAGAAAACAAAAAATTTGTGATGCTATAAAATTCCTGCTGTGAACTTAACTGTACCCATAGATTTAGGTAATTTAGTAAAGAAGAGGCAATGGTCCACCACGGACTGTAATGCCAATATGATGAAGTAAAGTTAGCGCACGAATTTCCTGTTCATCGGCATATTTCTGTGAGAGTCTCAGATTCGGGCCGATAGTTGCAAAATGCAGCACAACCCCCGTAGCATAAGTAAATTTAGCTCTGTAAATATTTTACGAAAATTTATTTTTCCGTTTCCGCTGCGTGTAAATGTGCCCGCAACTTGCAGCAGTGGTCAGCACATCGTTGAATTATGCAAGTGAAAACAAAAAACCGCCTCTAATAATTTTCGGTGATGCGCAAAATTTGCTTTGCCTACTTTTTTTCTTCAGATTTTTCACATTTTCAACATGGCTTTTTACATCGCCGAATGGGGCAAAAAGGGAAATAAGCGAAATTATGCTTGATAATGCTGCTTGTGCTGCAATGACGGCAATATATGTACTATATGAGCAACAACAAACAACAACAAGCAACAATAGCCGCGCGGAATTGCTCTCTTCAGCTACCGAAAAGAATTAAAAAATGGAAAATGGATTGTTTTTTTTCCAAATCCCAACGGATATGCTTTGGGTTAAGTAGGCGTTTAAATATTACTCCTCGCACACGCATACACACACACACTCCCACCCACTCGCACACAGCCAGCGGCTAGTCGTCGTAGGAGTGCTGAAGGTGGCGAGTGCTATGACCAGCGAAATTTATTTAGATGCTGGCGCGCGATGCGATGCTGCAACATGTTTTCAAGTGGTTGCCAACAAATAAATAATAGTGTAACAAAAGCAGCTCACGAGAAAAAAGAACGAAATGGGATGCTGTGCTATAAAACATCAAAACTACATCGTTGGCGCCAATGATGACTGCATAACCACCGTAACTGTTTTTAGTTGCACCCATCACCTGCAACTCGCCACATGTGCGCAGTTACAAATCAGTTTAGGAATGCGCGTTTATTCAACATTTTGTGGCAGCTGCCACAACGTTGGAACTCGATGTTGTTTGTATTGGGTTAATCTGGCTGTGCTTTTGTTGTTGTTGGCACGTTTTTATGAAAATCCTCACATACTAAATGGTGCGGGCACACATGCACACACACCCATTTTCAAATGGCGCATTGTGGCTTTATGTTGCAAAGTCACAATTATCTCTAGTGTTGCCATTTTAGGCAGTTTCCATTACATTTGCGTCACTAGCACAGGCCGGCTATTGGGATCAGGTGGTGTACGTATGTGTGTGCATGTTTGTATGTGTTTTTGGGTGGCTAGATTTGTTATCAAAATAAAGTGCAAATTGCTCGAGTGCAATTGACTTTCGGAGTGCCGATAAAGTGATATCCATTACATCCATTACATCCACTCAGTGGATGGCGGATAGAAAAGAAACAGACGTAATTTTTTACTAATCATAAGGCGCGGCACAGATTTCACAGTTCATCTACGTGAACTGGATGAGGCGGATTCCAGTTTATGGAACCGTATTCCAGTATCGATCTTCTTCATGTTAAAGGGGTTTCGGAAAAAGGTCTTTCGGAGCATAGGGGTCAATAAAGCTTGGACCTGTGACTTGGCTGCTGAGATCATGTGATATCGCCTTCTTCACTTCATATTTTAGGTCAAATAATATAACCAAACTCAGCGGCAAATTTAACAGAAACAAAGACGTTCGACAGGGCTGCCTTTTACCGGTTCTTGATGGCGTCTTAAAACTCACAAATGCAGAAGTTCAAGAAATAATGCCATAAAGGCTAAACCAGAAACTTAGTGACCTAGATTTCGCTGACGAAAACTGCTTTATGACTCACACGTTAGCTGACGGCCCTGAAAAACATCGCGAAGTAGGAAACAATGCACGCGCAGTCGGTCTTAAAATAAACTTCACAAAAACTGAGCGTCTGAGAATACAAACAACAAACACATCTCCTCTTGAACTTACTACAAACGAAAACGCCATCAGTATCGAAGATGTGGATGAGTTCTGCCAAATCACAAAAATTTTTGCAGCTCATATGAACTGCGTTTCATTAGCTGTGACCGACTGTGGCCATCTCGCCAGCTGTCACTAAAAACAAGACTTCAATATCTTCAATACCAGCCTAAAATTGGTTCTCTTATATGGTTTTGAGACTTGGCTTGTATGTGACAACACAAGTCCACGTCTTCAGTCGTTTGTCAACAAATGCCTGATCTTTCATATGGCCGAGAAAGTCTCCCATATGGATCTTCTTCTGCTTACTAAAGCTGCCGCAATGGAGTTGGATTGGACACACTCTCTGTAGAGAAGACGTTAATGTTGCCAAAACGGCTTTTCTATGGAATCTGCAGGGCAGTTGACGCAGAGGTTGCCCACGTCAAACTTGGATGCACACAATTTCCCACAAGAGTCCTTTCACCGCCACCTGGAACCAAATCGGACACATTGCGGCTGGCAGAATTCATTGGAGAGCATCTGTTTCCGCCCTACGTGCCGACTAGCAGCGATATAATACGGATTATGATGCTTTTCTTAAATGGGTCTTTATTTTCAATTGACAATAGCATCTTTGTGCATGTGCAGACCTTGAAAGGCAGTATCCAATAGTGTCACCCGACAGAAACACAAAGAAATGCTCAGGGATTCAAAGAAACTTCATCCTCTTAAACGAACATTTGTTTGGTTTTGTTTTTAGTTTAAAAATATCTTTTATTTTGTTGGACAGGTAAAGGTAAGCTTATTTTTTAATTATTTGCTTTCGTTACTGGTTCTTTAAATGGATGGAAGCGTCGTATGGCGGATACTTATTTAGTGTATGTTGATACCAAAGATCCTCCAAACAAGCAAAGGTAATCCTGATTAGCGACTTTTCGTACAAGCCCATCACCGATTCACACAGGGCAGTTTTTATTTGCGTAACTTGTAATTTGTGGAAGAAGGTGAGACGAGGAAAGGAGAGGAACACTGAGTTACTCGTGCTCGGACAACTCGCTTTGTGTTTTCATTATTTTCAATGTTGTTATTGACTGTAGATTAAAAACTATAGCAGTTGCCAGCAACGGAGTTGCGCTGTGCGAACGACACAGACAACACCAAAAAGGAGTGGGCAAAGTGGACAAGTGCTCCATGGAGGTGTGAATGACACTTCTACTGATGGTCTCACCTTAGAATACTCAAATCTCGAATAGCAGTAAATAACAGCCATCATTACGTAGATTTTTGGGCCAGAAGGTTGAAGTAGAGTTGTAAGAAATGGGAGAATCTCAAGCAAATAACGTTTTTAGCGACATCTGGAATGACCAGAACTGGACTGCCACTTTAGTAGAGTGTTTGTAGTGTAACAACAACAACAATTTTTATAGACTAATTCATTACAAAGGTATTAAGCAATTTTATATGAACCCAGATACTCCGTTAGGCATAAAACTGAGACAGATTTTCCCCCTAGTTTTTAATACCTTCTGAGTAAAGCCATGTCAAGTGATCCTCGAAAATTTCACTAAGTCACGGATTTTAGGGCAAGATGTCTCTTTGTGTAGTCAAAGTCATGTTAACGCTGTTCTATAAATATTTCGCGCAAATTCCAATTTTAGCAATTGTTATTAACAATCAAAGTTTTAAGCAAGATTAAATTGAAAAATTAATTACTCCAAAACTACAATAGATAATGACGTGAAATTTTGCATACCAGTCAAGTATTGTCTGTACTATTTTTAAGTGTTAATAACTCTTTTTATTGTGACAAATAGATAAATAAATAATAACTTTTTGTAATCAGTTGCATTTTTTCATGTTTTCTTCACGCTGTTAAACAATCGGACTTACGAATAATTGTGCGCAAAACGTTTACCTTCAATAATCTGAAATTAGAATTTTGTACTTTTACTCCATTTCCGAGATATTGACAGTTTTGTAATTTGATGCGCTTTTCAGTCCTACTCAAAGTGCAGAAAGTGAGACATAGTTGTACGCTGCTTCAGTTTGCGCGGTCCCTCAAGCCTCAAGCAGAACTGCTCAAATATGAACGAGACGTTATCAATAAAACGGTCCGCAGATGACATATGGCAAAAATAAATTTTTTGTTTTTTGGTAGGACTGTTATAAGCTTACATGGCAAATTTCAGCATGATATGTCACATAGTTTGTTTTCTGTGCTACTGTAAACAAGTCAAGCTCGAGCGTGTTCTTCGAATTCTCTTTTATGACTTCAATTGTCTCAAAATGTTTTCCACGGAGCGGCAACTTGAGCTTGGGAAACAGGAAAAAGTCACATGGAGCCATATGTTTCGGAGGCTCACGTATAGCTTCTCACAAGGAGGGATGCTGACTACTAATGTAAGATTTGATGCTTGTAAAAGCATCCATTCCATTTAGAAGAATATAAAAATATGTTTAAGTCAAAGTGGTTTTGGATGATATTTGCACACAGCTCTAACTATTTAACATCTAATCTTTAGGAAGATGTCCGTTTAAGGATTCTATAAGAATTGTCCGTCTCCTGATCAAAGAATTTTTGTTTTTAATATTTTTCAAAAAGCTTCTTTTTTTCAACATTTATTATATATGTATGAAAATATATCAATTCAGACACTGCATGTATGTATGTGTGCACTTGTCCAAGTGGTAGAATACTAACTTTTGATTCTCATTTTTGAAAACCCAAGAAAGATTTGACTCAATTAAAGTCCGATTGGTGGTTATTTCGCATTTAAGAAATATTTTTATTTTTCATTAGAAATTTCCTTCGTGCGTGTAAGTCCGTAAATGCGACTTCTAGACAAATCAGTGGTTTCCGCAAATTTAAAATATTGCGTTGCCCCACCCCACCCAAGGGCAGTGTCGTCAAAACTGAATGGTTCTTAAACGACTGCTATCGCCAACCATAGCAGTGATGTCGCACACGACATTGACATTACATACGCACCAGAGTGGGTGAGAAAGGCAGCAACAACATCATTAGTGTCATCGCTGACAGACATCAACTTTGTCGTTGTCGTAGCCACTGCCACTAGCGACGTCACAGTCCACGGCTTGATATTCGTGCTTCGCTTTCTCCACTTCCACCTTCACCTCTACCTCTGACTTTGCGCCAATTTCGTGCTTGTTATTGTTGGCAATTTTTCCGGACACTGCTGCCATTTGACTCGTAATCCACCGGCACCTGCAATGTACAATGCAACAGGTGATGACGACACAACGCAACTGGAAAGCAAAGAAAAATTTACTTGCACGTTCTTGGCTGGGGAATGGAGGTTTTGATGTGGCACAATTGTCCCCACCCACTGCCCACAGCCTTTTGAAAACTATGTGTGCTGGTGTGAGTGTCCATTTTTCTCACGATTCCTACGTCACCTCAGTTTGATGCTTCCTTAACAGCTGCGACATGATTACTTTCACTTTCGTAGCGAAGCCACAGAGGCAAGAAAAATGTGCGAGTTCTAGGAAAGTATTCTCAGTGTCCTTGGTCTTGCCATGACTACTAGCCGGCTAAATGAAAGCGTAAAGCACATTTTCACACAACGACTCCTTACACATTACTAAAACTGTGGTGGGGCGTACATTAACCTCTCGCGCCATCTGCGAACGAAACGAAGCCAGCAAAACGAAACTCGCCTTAGCCATTGACCGCCTCTTGAACGCGTGCACATGCACGCGGAAATGCCCACCTACAGACAAGGCGTAAAGCAAATTACAGTCAGCAGACATAATCAACTCGTGCTGAGACAGTCGTTTGGTCGCTGCGACAGACGACAGGCGGTGAAAGGGACGATTTCCTCAACGAAAGTGAAATCGAAATTCGCAAGTAACCGTGAGAGACATTCGCTGGTTTCTGGCAGAGGGTGGCTGTACTTAGCAGATGTGTGTGTGCTAGCTGGTCCGATGGATGTCTGCTTCAGAAAGAATGAAAACGGTAGGCTTGAGGATGTTACTGGCACACACAAAGATTACATAGCTGAGGAAGTGAAGATGAAGGAGGTAACTCTGTAAACTGAAATCCGCGGAAATCAACGATTAACTGGGTCAATGTGGGGGCGATGGAAAGGGGACGGTGTGCTACTGAAAACAGAACAAAATGCCTTTCTTTCGTCAACTAAATCTGACTGCTTCAAAAATATTTAAATATTTGGTTAAATGCTGCCTTCGCACATCCCGCAACAAAAGTCGTCTCAAGCAAACGTTTATAAGTTACAAAAACAAAAACAAATTTCGTCTTCGTATGTATGTGTGTAAACGTATGTGCTTATTTGAATGTCCCAAACCGAAGCGGTAATGTATGCGTACATGGCCATGCCTCCGCATGTTAACAATCTTACCACAGCCAAGCGCTGACTGCCCACTTACTGAATTGGCAGACCATCGGCCTTGACTCACACGACGCATAAAATTACCGGCAGCATGGCAGACATGCTGTGCCCTCAGCAGACATGCCGACACACCCCCGCCTCTGTTGGTGTTTTTGCGCGCACAGCCTTGGCAGAAGAAGGCCAAGGTCGTCTTGTACTTAACCCAAAATCAGCACTTTGCACGCATAAATCCACCCACCCACGATGCCGGTAATTTGCCCAACCCAAGGCGAAGCAATGCGAAAGGCCAAAAGATATACCCAAACTCGCGCGACGCTAGTGTCCCAGTGTCGGCGTGCCGCAGCATATGTGTAATGCTTTCCTTCACCCACATATGTAAGGGAGGGTATGGGTGTGTGTGTGTGTGTGCGCCCCCTATGACCATCCCCATGCATGTATGCTCAGACATATGTAAGCAAGCAAGGCAGTCAACAGCGAGCCAAATGCGACGGCATGTCGGTTGTTCTTAGATTTTATTGCCAGCTGACAACTTCCTCTTTGTCACTCCACCCAACTCATCTCCACCTCGCACGGCATAAACATCGTCGGAAGCTCAAGTTCAAATGCCGGCCACAATGAATACATTATCATACTTACGACCCATATCAGCACCCAACCACTTGCTTTCCGACTGACTGTCTTATTTGGTTGCCCTTTTTCCATTGACGCGCCTGAAGGTCTCTTGCGCTTGAATGCGAGACATGCTCGTACACACGCGTGTGTGCATGTTTGTTCGTCTTCGTGTGTGGTCGTCCGGTGCTAAATACTGTCCTCGCTTGATGCCTTTATCTGTTGGGTTGTCGGTAAACGCCTTAGTTTATGCTTTGCTTCCTTATTCTGTCTTTATCGGCAGTTGTCTCGATGACAAAAAAAGGCAACTTGTTGCCACACGACATTTGCCACCCCGCGCCAGCCGTGACAACTGGCGTACAAATTGACACAGATCATACGTGACACCACCATATGGCATTCATTCTAATACAGGACTGTGTATGTGTGTTTGTGTGTGCGTAAGTTTACTTGCTAGTTATTTCTCGATAATATGGAAATTTTAGGGATTTTCTACCCCAAACGGAACGTAAGTGAAATCGCAGCCAAAGTTTACGAACAGAAAGAAGCCATTTCACCGCAAACAACTTAACGCAGATAATAGGAAAATCCCAAAAGTCCTTCGAATATTGTCACACATGATAGGACTTAGTAGTGGTTGTTGTTTTTACAGCTTTTCTTCACTCAACATATTCATGGCGTCTGGTGGGCGCTCTTTTTCTATTACAAACTAGCTTTCACAGCTCGGTCGGGTAAGCGGGCTGGTGTCATCACATCCCGCGTTGGCGAAGCATTGAATAACAATGAACACCAAGGCGTGTATGGATTTGTGTCCTAAATAAGTATGAAAATGAGAAGCCGAAATCCGGTGAATATTTAGACAAGTGAAGACGATTGCGAGCGTGCCGGCGAAGGGACACTTGTGAATGCGTATGTGTCGTCGAACCGGTTAAGCGACTGAGCAGTGATTTCCATGCACACAAAAAAGCACACATCCATTGCCCTATGACCTGTTTGAGCAGGGGTTAAAGGGCGAGCTACCCTCTCACATGCACGCCGACTAAATGGTTAACTCGTAAAACTTTTGATTCGTCAATGGGACAACTACCAATTACCGCATTACCGGTTTATACGCAAAATCATTGTAGCACTGCGTCAGAGACAATGGAAATGACACAAGCCATGCCGCCGGTTTCCTTGTCTTCAGAGTTCACAGTTTATAGGCAAGCAGGAAGGTAATTCTCAAGCGAAATCAAAACACAAACATGTTTTATTAGTGGCGGCAGGTCATCCCAGCAGCGAACAGCGTAAATAAAGTTAACCCCTTCTGTGTGTCCATTTCAATCATGTGTGCTTGGGGTTAATTAATGCTTGAACTTTCACCCCTAGACGACAGGCAAACACAATGTAAAATTCGGCTGAAAAGCCGGGGAAAATGTAGATATTTACATTTAAATGAGCAACGCGCATGAGACTATAATCAAAGCAGTATGTGGGTACACACATACGTATCTATAATTGTACGCATGTGTGCATATAAATTCAGGATTTTCCGGCGAAAATGGCGTTCATAATAGTGAAGATTGTGCGTGGTTGATTGTGGATACGGGATAGAAAACAATAGCCTAAGCACATCGTAATCTTTTCTCGTGTGTGGTGTGAAAGCTTTATGGTGGAACTGATTTTTGGTGAAAACAACCATTAAAACCTAGAGAAATCAACATAAAGAGGTGGCGAGTGTAAATTAGTGCGTTTGAGAAGCGAATAAAAAAAATGAATCGATTCATCGATGGGCTCAAGAAGATGAGGAAAAGAAAACTAAAATTATGAGGGAAAACGGCGGAAGCAAAGCTGTATACTTCGGAATTTTCTTTGTTTTTAGTTATTGAAACATATGAGTTTGAATATTTCTTTGTTTTGGCGGGTGAATTTAGATTTTTGGATTCTACCAAAGGTGATAGTTTAGTAGATATTAGGTTTGGCCAACCTGCTAAAGTGAAAAACAAAAAGTAAAAACAAAATTATGCCAGCAATTTCGATTGCTACGTCAGCGGCCAATCGGCAGTAGAATTCTGCTCGCTCATTTCACACACTCGTCCAATAAGTTCTGTGCGTTATTCAGGCGTCAGCGAAGTAAAGGCTGCTGATTTTTTTCGTGTATCACCAAACTGCTCTCATGACCCCGGTGACGTCAGCCAAATGAGCTGGTTCTTTCAAATTCGCGAGAGCCAGTTAGCGGCCGGATCTTGGCCACACCTTCTGAATTCCTTTCATCATGGTTTCTACTTTTTGTTACTAACAGAAACAATGCGATAACACACCGTTTTATTATATACCATATATATATATATACAAATATATATATATCTACAGAATTGGCTCTTACACCCTTTATTTTGAACTTATCAAATTCTCGTTAATGCTTGAAATTTTAAAATTAAATATGAGCCCCTTTGGCGGAAGCTGACTGCGATCATCTCATCATCATCTCCTAAGTTGCTCTCACTTTGCGAGCCAAATTCAGCAGTCCTAGTTGTCCCTTTTTATTGCATTACGCAAAAGGGGGTGTCAGATTTTTCGCGCAGTGGACGATGTTCTGGTAGATAGTAATGTTTGATTGAAGGTTGATTTTCAGTGACAACTATTTTGACAATCGTCAGCCGATTCAGTACGTCTCGCCGTTTGAACATTAAAAATCTCACACTAGTACCATCGTTCACGGTTCTGTGCTGTTGTTTTTGCACCGTCCCATGAGATGTTGGGATCTGCTAGATCGCGCAGCATCGACCAAGTGTTTTTTGGTCGACCGCGACCTCTGCTCCTTTGAGGGTTCCAGTCAAGTGCCATCCTCGTGATGCTATCTGGTGGTTTTCTCAATGTGTACCATCTATCCATCGCCACTTTCTGCGTTTGATTTGCCTAAGAATGGGTTCCTCGTTCGTTAATCTCCACAGTGCGTCGTTACTGATGGTGTTTGGCCAGAATATTCTCCAGATGATGCGGAGGCATTTGTTGATGAAGGATTGTAGCCTCTGTAAGATGGTACAACAATACTGCCTTTACACATGGGCATAATATTCGTAGTTTAGTGCGCCTTGAGATTTTCGAACTACCCCATATTATATGCTTTCGCCCGAATGCCGCCATTGCTTTGCTTAGCCTGCAATTGACATCTTCATCTGCTCCACCATTTACCGTGATGATGCAGCCGGGGTAGCAGAAGCTTTCAGCGAATTTCACCGGGCATCCATCAACCAATATCTGCCTTGCATTATTGTGGTTAACTCTCATGACCTTGGTCTTGGCGATGATGGCCTACAGTCCGACAGTGGGTACCAGTGGGACTAGTTTGTCCGCCTTCGCTTGCATGTCGGAGAGTTTGTGAGATAGGTCACCAAGATGTCTGGTGCAACTCCATACGATGCCTTTTTTGTGCAGGGTCAGTTGGCTCATGACATCATCAAGGACGATGGCGAAGAGAAGGGGCGACAGGGGACAACCTTGCCTTAAGCCAGCGTTGGTAGTAAATGGATCGCTGATATCGCCTTTGTGAAGCACTGCCAGTTCGGAGTTCTCGTAGAGAGCTTTGATGAGGCGAACTATCTTGGCGGGAGTTCCCTTTCTACTCAGTGCTTTTTTATATATATTTTGAATATTATTATTATTTTTTTAATTATATTTTCTTTCTCAAATTAACTTCTAACATTCGGATATTTGTTGCCATTAACATAGGTATAGAGAGAGACCTTATGTTTCACTATGGAGCGGAAGGAATAAATATATAGACAGGTAGAATCTCGGCTGCTCGGAAAAGTGGCTCAAAATCAGGTTTTCCAAGTATTAAATGTATTTATTATTATTATTTTTGTGGAAGCACCACTGCAACCTTAAGATATGTTGAGCCCCCTTCAAGAATGTAGAGACTGCCCTTTAATTCTGCGTCCCTGAGGAAACATAAGACGCTTGAATTCATGGCGACGTCCATTAATTTATTGCCACCCCGGGTTCTGCTGAGTGCATCAGTGCAGGACAATCTCGGGTATCTGCCTTGCAGTTCTCTTTTCTCTATAGAAATTTCATATTTCACGTTAATAAAAGCCTCTCCTTATTCAGGGCAGAGTTTAGTTTGCTCTGTTTTTCAGCAGATGGGGGCTGAGAATGACAGAGGGAGGTTTAGTTAGGCAAAAGGAAGTATCATATATGGGTTTTGAGAGACTCATTCCATGTCTTCAGTTCAAAAATTATTTATTTTTTATTTTTATTTTATTTTGTTCTTTTTTTTTTAATATAAGTAAACTCAAGCAAACGCAGCGCTAGCAGCAGAGGCTTTCGGCTGGCCAAAAATTAGTGCTCTGAACTGTTGAATGTATAAGTAAAATAATTTTTCAATATTAGATTCGCAAGAAAGTTACATCGTTAAGTTATTTGGTAAATGTGGTTAAGCCTTTAAAGACGTTTTTCTCGAAACAATTTCATGCATAAAACTCATTTGATGAAAGATTTAGTTTTTCAGTTGAAACTTCCATATTGAATTTTTTGCAAGTTATCACAAAGCGATGCAAAAACCTTTGAAGATTATCTTCGCAATCAGCTACCAAAACAGCGTCGTCTGTGTAACAAATTATTGACATGTTTTCATTGTTCATTTTGTATCCAACTAATTGCTTTACCTGTGAGATAAGGAGCCAGCTTGCCGTATTCCGTTAGCGCAATTTATACTTTTGGTATATTTACCATTTACCATTATTTTTGTTGAGCAGGTGGTATTGAAATCTCTGATGACTTGTAGGATTTGTCGAGGCACCTTTCTTTCTTTTAATATTTGCAGTACAGCCTCAATTTCGACGCGTATAAACGCTTTTTTAAGATCAACAAAACACATAAAGGCAGAATTATCGAACTTCATTGACTTTTCCATAATTTGTTGAAAAATAAATATGCAATCCGTTGTGGATCTGTTCTGACGAAAGCCTTGCTGCTTCTCTTGTTCTTGTAGGTAAGGACGGAGTTGCAACAATAAAAAAGAAAATTTGCGGTATTATTTAAACACCCTGTATCTGTCTGCAAGGCCCAAAAAAGTATGGGATAAAAAGGCAGTGTTTTATATTTATTTTATCTAAAATTTATAAAAAATTAAAAGCTTGCAGTTCCTCAAGGCCAGTTTAAAAAGTCCTAAATCTTGTTATATTTTTACTGTATTCTGAGGCTAGCCAAAAATGATGTGTGGTAGGCTTAATATTATTGAATTGCTCTTTTGAAGCAATCTCGTATTAGCTCTTCCTCACTACTAAAGGTGGTCGTTGTTTTATCCGATCAGTCTTGCCTATTTGATGCACTGATAATGACTTAAAAACCTGGTCTCAGTTGTTCTGCTTGAGGTAGGCAATACCCCTTTGATGCTGTTGATTAGTTGGAATGCCGATTGGAGTGCATGCACTTCACAAATTTTGTTAGCAGGCCAGTTAGGTTGCTGAGTTCCGGGGAAAATATGAATTGTTCCTTACTTCAACATCTCTTAAAATTTTCCAAAGTACAAGTCAATTTGGGCCATAATCAAAGGTATTTAAGGTATAAGTGTTTATGTTTTCACTTGAATTCGACTTCACTTGGATTCGATTTTTTATGCTTTTACTTAGATTTTGACAGAAATATTTAAATTCTTAACATCGAAGACTTCGTTGAGAGTTTTATTATCTACAAATACTTTTAACTCTGACTAGGCATCTCATCTCATTGGATGAAAAGCATGAGGCACTCATTTGTGTGATTACGAGAACGTGTGTATGTGTGTGTTCTTGACGAATCTTTTCGAGCGGCTGCAAATGAGCCCAAGCCGAATCCGCGAAGCGTTACTTAACGCAGCTACCCTTTTTCACTACTATCATGTAAGTGCGCACATATACCTATACGTAATACTTATTTTGTTTCCTTTTCCATTTTTCTTTTCTGCTTTTTTTGTCAATTTTGTTTTTGGAAGCCTGAAGCTCCCGAAGGAACCGCACATGAAATTTTTAAAATGTTAATTAGCGCACACTTTCATACATCAAAAACAAGTGCTGAGGAGTTGCACAACAACAACAATAACAATAACAGCGGCTGCAGCAGTAGCAATAGCAACAGCAGCAATACCCACACGCACACACCCGCACACACCCACACATGCTCAGACAAAAGAGCGAAAGTAAAAAAGCAACATTTTTGTTCAATCTAAAAGAAAAAGTTTTAAATTAATTATTAGAAAGAACGAAACGAAGCGTAGCACACACGCACACACTTACACAAATACGTAAGCCTGCGCGTATGAATGTGAGTGTGTGCTGGCTTTACACATGCCGAAACTTGAGCTTGAGGGGGTGGCTAGGAGGCGCCCGACATGAGCTCTTCTGCATATGTACATTTGCGGTGTGGCAAGTGGCGCTACTTACAAACATATATGCATATGTAAAAGTGTGTGTGCACGCGAGCACAAAATACATATTCACATGTGTGTGTGTGTGTGTTCATGTCACCTCCCTAGGCAATTTCCGTTGTCAAATTGAAAAATTACGAAAAGTTTCATCTTTTTTTTTTTTGTAGGTTACTCTACATGCAACCTTTGCGGTGTTTATGTTGTTGTTGCGTTTCTACATTTTATACGCTCATTACATAATTTCAAAGTAAGCGTACATGTGCGGAATTTTAGAAAAAATCGCAAGAAGCTCAAGGTACACGCTAATGAAAATTAAAATGAAAAATTGCCAGTGATGAGGAGGATGCCGCATGAGTGCCAGGAGGTGAGCGAGGATGAGGCCGTAAAATAAAACAAAAATATATTCGTGAGAGAATAGGAAAGTGTTATGGAAAGTGAAAAGGAATTTTTTCGCAAGTTAAATTAGTGAGTAAATGATGAAAGATTATATTTGGCAACAAGAAAGTGGAACATTTCAAAATTGTCAAGGAAACACAAATCAGCCCACGGTAAAAAGCATTCATATATTTCGCCACAAGCTACAAGTTCTGGTAGATACTCGTATTACATCATTAATGGAACACTCGTCGCTAACTTCTGACTTCATCTTGGATGGTTTAGGATTCGAACACTTGGAGTAAATAACTCTTTGTAAGGAACTGAATAATACTTGCTTCACAAAGTCAAAAAATAGTGTCTATTTCAATCTGGGAATATATCGAGGAGAGGCATTTAAGCAGATCAATTGGGGAGTGCTTTCGAGAATGAAGCAATGAATGAATGAATGTAGCAATGCACAGTGGTTCTACTTGTATGGAACAGCGGTCAAAAATGGTTTCTTTGAAGCTAAATAAGGTTTCGCACTTTTACGCTTATTCAGGCTAGGTTGGTAGTGGAAATAGTGTGGAACCAGATCAAAAATACACCAGCCTACCATGCAACGGTACTTTTTGAAAATGCCAATTTAAATAACTACTGTAGCCAAATGCTAACAATGTATACGCAGAGTAAATTTAAACAAAAAATAAATAATTTTTAATAAATCAAGAAAAATGGGCGTGGCGAAGTCCATTTATAATGATATATACATATATATAAATTAGTAACCGCTTTGCCAATTGATATAAACTGGCTCCTCGTACTTCCCACTCATAAATTGTTGACAACTTTTTGAAATCAGGCAATAATCACGCTCTCTTCCATATAACGGTATTTTCGAAGGACGCGATATTTCACTATATAATTATGGCAGATCTCGCAGGTTTAATAAATTATTACAGTTTTTAGAAATATCTACGCCCGCAAAGTTATCGACTGGTATCAAATCTCTTAGAAAATTAACAAGAATATAGGAGTTCAAAAGGCTTCGCGGCATAAATTTGTTCACCTACCCTACTAGTTTACTTAAGCCAGTAGTGAGGGGATCGGAACTCAAAAGTAACTGAATCAATAAATCTGTCAGAGATGCGCCGCGTGACGTTTTTCTAATGAAATTTAACTTACACTTCTGCAAGCTTTTGTTTTTCCCTTCTGATATCTCATGAGATAAATCTCCAATAGGTCAAAATGCTTAATCAGTCATGGAAGCAGCTTGAGAATGAGAACTTTTTGCCTAGTTGATGAGTAGCGCAAGTCCGTGGAAATAATATATAATAAAGAAAATTTATAATGAGTGTTCAAGTATTATAAAAAATTTGAGACGAAGCTCGTACTTTGTTTGTTGATGGTATTTGTTAATTTAAAATTTAATTTTACGTTTCAAAGTTCTTAAAAAATTGGTAATCTAATAAAAACGCGAAGGAAGATGAATATACGAACTTAAACTGCATACCCAGAATATTCAGATCGCATACTTGGTTTTAATAAGAAACTGCACTTTGCGGCTGGGAGAAATTTTTCGGGCAAAAAATATTATCAAACAAATAAATGGTTTATTCGTGTATGAGTTATACGTGCTCCCCGATAAAAAATTATAAAAAAAAATTTGTAACCATTTTTTAAGTAAACAAATTTTTTCGATTCAATAAATTTTTATATGCTGTACAATTTTTTTCGTCTCGAAAATGGCTCGAATTTTTTCAAATTTTTTTGTCGGAGAGTACAAAAACAATCCATAAAACATTTACTCTGTTTTCTCTTAAGACAGATCACCGCTTAAGTCTGGGCAACTTTGTAACTTTGTGGTTAATTTTACACGTTCTTTTCCCACTCTGCCTTTCTAAAAGCTCATCAAAAATGTGCTGATCACTCTTTCTTCGAGTCAAATTGAATTTGATTTTCTGTTCTTTTTATGTGCCCTCTTTTTTACGCGAGTGGTAGCAATCGAACTGAACGGTAATCCATACCTCAGCACTCTCCGCGATCAGAAAACAGGAAATAAAAAGTTGCCCGGCGTTGTGGCTATGAAAAAATATATTTTTACGGCACCTAAATTAATAACTAATACAAGGGTAACTCATACCTTTCTACCGACAGTTATTATTATTATAGGTAGCTGAAGTGATTGAAGTACCAGTCTTCCACTCCCCAAGTAGAACTAAAACGCCCTTTTGACACCATTTTGAGACCTGCAAAGGTAACTACAACCAATCAGAGCTGTTGACGTAACGGAGATGGGATTTACGTGATGGAGATGGGATTTACGTGATGGAGCAATTCCCAAGGCTGTCGAATAAAGGAGCCTTAATCGTCTAGCTGCCAAACCCGGACATCTATTGGGAAAGTGCTGAACAGTCTCCTTCACCGTAAGGTCCCCTAAGCTTCTGCAATGATAAGATAAGATGGTAAATCTAAGTTTTTTGCACGTGTGCCGATCATCCAATAACCGGTAGACATAGCTACGAGTTCGGAAATTGAATGACGTGAAGTCCCAAGGGCGTTCTGAGTCCTGCGTCTATTGTACTGGGGCCAAAGGCTTTTCGAAATAGCGCACGAAGAAATGAAGCTCCATCTGATCTGCGCTTTTCTGAGAACAAAGTTGTGCCATTCCCCCAATTCAGTTGACAGGACCGCAAAGACTTCTACCTGAAAAACACTAACGAATGCTGCTAATTTTAAGAAAATAGATAAATTGGCTCATTCAGAGAAAACCCTTGCTCCAACTCCCGATTCCATCTTGGAAGCGTCAGTGAACACAGAGGTATCAGTCTCGGTACAGATTTTCCCCTCGTTCTAATCCTGCCTACTTGGAAAGATTGTCTTGGTAAGACTCTCAAACTCCAGCGACATCTGTACGAAGTTCTAAGAAAGTTACTTTAACTCGCACTTGAAGAAAAAAATAACACTGACTGTCTCAAAAAAAAAAAACATATTCTGAGCTCCTCTACCACGGCACCCACTCATTTATGACTCCCTTCATCGAACAATTTATGCTACTGTATAATAGGCGGTCGCCGTAGCCGAATGGGTTGGTGCGTGATTACCATTCGGATTTCACAGAGAGGTCGTTGGTTCGAATCTCGGTGAAAGCAAAATTAATAAAAAAACATTTTTTCTAATAGCGGTCGCCCCTCGGCAGGCAATGGCAAACCTCCGAGTGTATTTCTGCCATGAAAAAGCTCCTCATAAAAATATCTGCCGTTCGGAGTCGGCTTGAAACTGTAGGTCCCTCCATTTGTGGAACAACACCAAGACGCACACCACAAATAGGAGGAGGAGCTCGGCCAAACACCTAACAGAAGTGTACGCGCCAATTATTTATTTTATTAAATTAATTAATAATAGGACTCCTTTTCCCAAATTTCATCAAAATAAAAGAGACGAAGTTTTTAGGCGGATACCATTGACGTGTTTTATCCCATAGACGAGTTGATAATGTCACCTTTAAGTCGCCGTGTAATATAACTCGATATAACTCAGCATGGCTCAGGTCATTTTACTTCGCTTAATATTGCACCAAGCCGAACAAGTTTACTGTGCTATTGGGCGTGGCATGCCAAGTTGAGAGTTAAGACCTGTTCGATGGGCAATCGTAAGTCTCCGAAAATACTTTTGTTATCAATAAGTTTCGATTTCAATATTTTACAGACCTTTTGTTGTATGGGAAATTTTTTAAACATATCAAACCAGCTTCCTGCAAACAGTTTCTTGGATGCTCTTGTACAGATGCCCCAAGTAATCCAGTTGTTCTACTAAACGATCGCATGTGACACACCGACCCACCCTAATGCACACATTCGCACTATTAACAAATTTCAGAATCTACATATTATCTATAAGGGCCTCCTACTCGTACTCCACACATTCTATATACCTACTTATATACGTGCACACACTGAAGCAAGTACCGACTTATGTAAGTGTATGTTTGTATTTGTTCTTGCGTCGAGTCTTTCGTTAGCTCGTCGTACATGTGACAGCGCCGTTAAAATCATTAAAAAACTACCCTTTGCCTAATTTTTATCTTAAACACCCGCGTCCCTATGTTAGACGCACTCTGCACACACACACAAACCGACGTACCCACTCAGCCCCACGCACTCACACGCAATGGCATACGAGTAAAAGCGCCTGTCTAATTGCGTTTGGATGTTTGGCGCATTCATGTCTACATATGTATGCGCATCGTTCCAAGTGCGTGAGTGTGTTCGTGCGCACGCACTATGTATATATTTTACATACGTGCAGCACCACAACCTCCGCTCATTAGCCCCTCCTTGTGACGCGTGCCCGCGGCCACCATTGCCAACCAACAAATACTCCATATTAAATTCCACTCCCACTGGCACCTTCCTTCACACTTTCTACTACTTACTAAAACCTTTTCGCTACTCCCCGCATGACTATGCCGCGTCTATGCAAACATATGCGAAATATTTTTCACCGCGACCGCCCACGCGCCTCAGCGCCAAATACTACGCACTAGCGTCGTCACATCTCCACATCCACGTCACATCTCCGTCGAGTTGTTGGGTGCTTTAGTGCTCCTGTTGCTATTGTTAGTTGTTGTTGTCATGATGTGCCGGAAACACCCTTCTAGTTGCACGCACTCACTGGTGTGTGTGTGTGTTTGAGTACGCAAATGAGTAGTAGTCGTAGTAGTAAAAAAAAACTTCACATTTTAAAATCCCGAATTTCAAAATACAAAAAAGGCTGCCGCGCGCGAATGGGTGTGTGTGAGCACGCACACGAAATAAATAAATATGTACACATAAATATGTAATATGTACCGCAAGCAACCGCTCAACTCCACCAGCTCACTCCGCGCGCAGTTTACATAGAAAGCAAAACAAAATAATCGGCAGCAACACCAACAACCAAATGCCAGCTAAAAAAAGAGGCGAAAAATTGCCATTAGCGTAGCGCTCTTACCTCTGCCTCAAAAACTTGAGTTACTCCATCTACGACGAAGTCAACGACGACGACAACGGCGACGACGGCAATGCCCCCTTTTCGCGTGCGCATAAGGACTGAGGCGCATGAAAGGGCACGCGCTGTGCGCTCTGCAAGGACGACTGATTTACATTTTTAATTGTATACACAAAAACTGCAACACAACATTAATGGGGAGCGCGGCAACAACAATTTTCTAAAAATCTGAATTGAATGAGGCGGCAGCGGCGGTGGCGGTACGAGTGCGATGGTGACGAAGGTGCAGGCAGTGGCATTGGCAATGGTATTGCCAGCTGCGCCAACTACTGTGCTGCCAGTGACGCCTACCACTACGCTGAGCGCAACAAGAGCGTCAAGCGCGTTAGCAGCTGCTGTGATCGGGCGTAATTTTGGGCTGCTACCGCGTCGCTCCATTTCACATCCGCGCGACGTTTACGTACCGAACAAAAATTTCTGCGCGCAGCGCGCTGCTTTCGCTATTTGGTTTTACAAGTACAAGTACAGCATATGCACACAAGTCTCTCGGTGTGCGTGCTTGTGTGTGAGTGTGTGGATACATTATAAGTTTTTACTTTTCAATGTTTTTTTAGGCGAACCCATTTTTTGGAGAAATTTGTTAGCTTAAATGATGAATACGCCACGCAACCGGCGCGCGTTTAACACACACACACGCACATATGTATATATGCATGTATGCTATCCAGCATAACTGTATTCAAATGTAAATACTTTCGCACACACACATGCACATATTTTACAACGCGTTTTAAACATTGGATACACCTCACAGCCATCCGTCCGCGGCAGCATTGCTCTAATTTTTTCAGAGCGCACACTACCGACCGCTGTCACAAACATACAAGCATCCGCGCCATTTTACTTTCGTCCTTTTTCCTACTCATCCTTGCGCCCAATCGTCGCGCTGTTGTCGCTTTTGTCGCTGTCGCCAACGCCAGCTCCATGGGTTTGGGTTTTTATTTCATTCGAAAATTTTTCTAACTTACACAAAAATCCTTTTTTCAGCAATGAAAACTAAGTACGTCCCTCTCCGTGCTGCGCCCTCCAGCGCCACGCCTTCGCCTCACCTGCTGTCGGCTGCTGCCACATTCTTCATGTCGACGACCAGCACCAGCTACAACGGCAGCAGCAACAGTAGTAGGAATCTTTTCGCGAACCTTTCTTCGATTTTTATTGTACCTTTTCCATTCCACGCATTCACTTTTTTCGCTAGCATTTTTGCGCCACACAACTTTTGTTTGGAGTTAGGATAGTGAAAAGCAGAATTATCAGCCACCTGCCTCCGCGTGCCAAATATGATAGAAGCAGTAAAATGTAGAAACATTGTATTAGACAGGTTAGGAGGCGCAATGTGTATATATGTCAGACAGTGTGTGTGTGTGTGTGTGCGGCGCGCTTCTTAGTCGGTAATATTAATGGCACAATTGGGTGGCAAGTGCTTAGCGTAGCGCTGAAGCAGAAACTGCTGTGGCTGTTGCGGCCGGGAGATTCCTTCATTTTGGTGTGCTCCTTTCGCCTGCCTTTTCACCTCCTTCAACTTCGGCCGCTATTTTAGCTATTAGTTGTTTGTTTGTATGTGGCGCTCGAATATAAAACTTTATTTCACTAAAACCGCTCCCGCTACGTCCTTGCCTGCCACAGATTACCCCAACAATGGCATTGCTCTACGCTTTGCTCTGGCCTCGTAGCGTCTTGCGGGCCGCGCACATAAAGCAAATTTATTAGAAAACATTTTTTCCATTTCTTTTGCATGTTTATTCGCAACTTTTGTTGTAATTGTTTTATTGTTGCTGGCTGGCTGGATAGCTGGATGGAGCTCGAATTTCCATCCCATTTCATTGTGGGGCATAGAAAATGTAGCTGCAACATCTTTGTTCGCGGCATAGAGAGAATTTATTGCTGAAGCAACTAAATCCCAGATGGCGCACTGACTACATCGACTTGAGTTATAATTCGCTCGATTTGTTACATTTCTATTCGGTTTTGTTGTTTCACTGCTTTGCTCTATTCCTTTTGTGTGTGGGTATGTGTGTGAATTTTTATGCTTTTTTTGGATTTTGGATGGCATGGAGTGGCAAATTTTAAATGAATGCGATAAAGTTAAGAAATATTATTCTGCTTTTGAATGATGAGGCGAAGAAAATTTATCAGCAATAACTCGTCGAAGTTGATATCTAAACAAAATGCCTTGAAAATCATATTATCATATCCAAAGGTAATAAGTTATTGGAAACAAATTTAAATGCTCGTAGTGAGGGTTTGAGGATATCGATATTTCAATTCAGGAGCTCAACAAGTTAAAAAAAAATGTTTTTTGCTTCTAAGAACAACAGGGCAAAGTAAATCGTGGATAGTCAGAAGAACTCATTTTGCTCTAAAAAATAAAGAAGTCACTACAGAAGTCCGAATATCGCTGAATATTAGGCCCTCTTCTTGCTTCCCTTTTTGCATTTCAATACCACTCGCAATACCTGTCACATCCCTGATAGCCTGACTGTGAGCATTTCGCTACTAAGACCTGGAAGAGACTCCGATTCGAGCGGTTTTTGACCATTATTTTGTAAATATGCCTCTTTTTGAAGCTTTCTGTTGCATTGAGGGAATAAATGAGCGGCAGTTAATGCTCAATTTATGAGTGTTTTAAGAGCTCTTTCAATACACTTTGTGGTGGTACCTAACGGGATGTGATACAGTTCTTTATTTAGTGATCCTGAATTTTAAGTTTAAAGTAAAATTAGGAGATTAATACAAAGGTGAATTCATTTTCATTTAATTTTTCCTTTTAAATTAGATGTAGATTGGCTTCCATAGAAATTATGTATTTAAATTTTTCCTATGCATATATGTTCTTCTACAAGGTGAAGTCCAAAATAAACAAGACTGGCGTCATAAAAATGTTTTGATGGCAGCATATTTTGAATGAGTTAGTGCGTTTCCGGCATCCCTCGCTGACTTCCAATGAAAGCTTTGTGACATTCAGTTTAGTGGAAGCGAAGTTATTGCGTCTGAAGTGTCAGTATGTTTGTGTCATCGGTACAAAAATGAGTTTCGAACAAAAAGCTAATATCAAATTTTGTTTTAAAATTGGTAAAACGTGTACCGAAACATTTGAATTGAGCCAGAGTTCACGAGTGGTTTGCAGATTTCAGAGATGGGTGTGAGGTCATAATAAAAATGATTATAAGGGCCGCCCAAAGACAGTAATCACCAAAAACTTCATCGTAATTGTTCGTCAATTTATCAAAAATGAACAAAAATCATCGTAGAAATTCATGGAATCGGAGTTGAATATTTCCAAAATATCGATTTACCGCATTTTAACTGATCATTTGGGTTTAGGAAAGGTCTGTGCACGTTTCATTCCGCACAAGTTAACTGAGGACCAAAAATTGCTCAGAGTTCAACATTCGAAAGACCTCCTTGAAGAGCCTAGAAAAGACGAGAACTCTCTTTACAACATTGTAACTGGTGATGAAACGTGGTGTTTCCAACATGAGTCTGAAATTAAGCGCCAAAGTACCAAGGACAGAGAGGAATAAATAAACACTCTGTCGTTTCTCTTTTAGTCCAGTCTTGTTTGTTTTGGACTTCACCTTGTATATATATCTATCGTTTTGTATTTTTCAATAAATTCATCAATAATTTTTATTTTCCTAATAAAAAACATATCAAAACACTTTGCATAATGTTTCCAAAAACCTTCGAAGTTCACAGAAAATGAATCATGAAATGATCCAAATTCCAAAAGCTTCAAAATTCATCAGATTTCGTGCCCGTATTTCTGGTGCTTTTAGCTACATGAGAACTATTGATTCGATAACTATGGATTCGCAGCTGACAAGGACAAACTGCGTTGACATTTCGTTTAGTACGGTTCGTCAGAACAACGCTTCCAAATTGTGGAAATTTACTTCAAACAAAAAATAAATCTGTTCGCGAAGTTCATGTAGAAGAAATGCCGAATGCGCCATGTAACTCGTAGCTGCGGCGTATATATGCATTAAAAAAATATGTAAATGCCATGAAATCATCTACCAGATTATAATAAAAATAATTCATTCCAACAATATTTAAATTTTTTATTATCAGTTTAAGTTCTCAAGCTCTGAAAAAACACCCTTTATAAGGGAAAATTTCTCACTCAGCGCTTTAAGAAAAGGTATTTGATTTGAAAAAGGTAACAGGTTCATAACTTACATGTTAACAGATATTTTTGTTTGCCTATGTCAGTGAAAGCGGCTCCTAACATTTACAGGAGCGGGCACTGAAATCCGGACACTTGTGTATCGCTCAATTATAGTTGAATTTTAACGGAATCTATAAGGTCTAAAATTTTGTGTGCAACTTAGTTCACATATCTTTTGTTTTTTAATGCTAAACTTAGATTCAGTAAGGCTATAATTTTTCGTCAAATTTCAACTTCCAAGCAGGAAAAATACAGTTGTAAAATATTCTATGAGCGCTATGAAAAACTCCAAAATCTCAAACAATTTCCGCCAAACGCGCTAATTTTTTTTGGAATTTTATATTAAAACAGCTAAAACATTTGTGTAAATATTCATTTTTAGGTTTCAGGTATGAAAACATGAAATGCAGATAGGGTGGATTTTTGAGTGTTCGGCTTTGCGTTGCTATAGGCGGGCTACTGATGCTGTAGAAATACTCATAATGGGGCGTCTTTATTCTAGTGAAATCAATTAATGATATGGATTGACCCTTTTTGGGTGTTTGGCCGAGCTCCTCCTCCATTTGTGACGTGCGTCTTGTTGTTGTTCCACAAATGGAGGGATCTACTATTTCAGACGGACTCCGAAGGACAGATACTTTTTATAAAGAGCTTTTTCATTGCAGAAACACACACGGATTAGAAAAAAACGTTTTCTTTTTTTTAGTATTTCACCGGGATTCGAACTTACGTTCTCTCTGAATTCCGAATGGTAGTCACGCACCAACCCATTCGGCTACAGCGGTCGAATATAATACATATAAATATGATAATTGCAGTCTTAACAAATGCTTTCTGAAAAATCGTTCTAAAACCTATTATAATTTGTATCGTTGGCAATGCTACGGCTAACAAAGCCTCAGCTCTCGAATTTGGTGGGTATCCTTACCGGACATTGTCTATTAGGCGTTCATGTTGTGAGACTTGGGATTGCCTCAAGTCCGTTCTGCAGAAGCTGTCTTGAGGACGAGGTGGAATCATCTCAACACCTTCTTCTCAGCTGCCTTGCTCTCGTCTGGCAAAGATTTAAACATCTGGGCTCTCATTTTTTCGCTACGCCTGCGGATATAGCCGGTATAAATATCACAAATTTGGTGAAGTTCATCAGTATCTAGCTTGTTGCGGCTGATTACGAACGCAAATCAGCCACCGTCGGCGTCATCGTAAAATGCATGGTCATCATCGTCTCCAATCCCAAGGCTCCTTCCCTCCTCCTTTCTCCTCTCCTTTGTATGGCATCACAACGGACGAATTTTCAATATTTGTCCAAGAGTGCCCTAAAATAGGGCAGCCGTAACCTAATGCTATTGCTCATACGTAAATGATACAGAATGGATGCTGACCCTATGGCTCGTGCTAATGTTTATAGAAAGTTGGAAGTATGCCATATATTTGCGTAAGTTTTACAAATGTCAAGCAATGGCGATAGCATTTTGGCAGGGGTGTTAATCGCAAATGTGGCAACCTAAGACAGAAAAACAGAACTCAAATCAGTTGACTTAGAGCGTCACCTGGTGGTTGTTCCGGTGGTAACTTTGGCAATTGTTTATTTTTTACTTTACTCTTGCACGATTTACTCGAGTTAGTTTCTAGAAGCAATACCCCTTAAGTGGCAACGTAGCGGGAAATATCTTTGCCATTTCGACTCGAATTTTGTCTTTGCTCTTCTGCTTGTTCTAGAGATTTTGGTGGTCAATCAATACCGCACTTTTTAGCATCACACAAAATGCAAAAAGCCCATTCTTGTATAGGCCCGCTACTGATCGAAACTGACTAACTCAAGATTTTTGTAGGGAATATAGTAATAATTCGATAGCAGTTTTTGACAAACACCGAGCTAAACATTGACTTTCTGACTGAAGCTCAGTGGTTTTCATGAATTATGTGAGGATTATCGGTGCCCCTTTTATCGATTGTTACAGACCTGTGCTGGAAAGAATTTGTGGAAATAGCGGATTATGTCACCTTTGGTATGGGTATGATATTTTTGATGATATGTATAAAGAGTTAATGCAACTGTTTGATTACTTCCAGTATAAAGTGCCTCTTTCTCAGCGCATTCGAAATATATCTGGAACTGGTTTAAATTGTACGGAGAATTGAAGAAGCGATTAATTCGATAATTGCATTGACCAGGTTGAGGTGGTGGTATGTGAATAAAATTTATAATTTCACCAATTTTTTTTTCGAATAGAGTCAGTAGAACTAAACAGTTTAAAACAGGTAGAAAGCGCCAAGTCGACTCAGGTTGTTTTGTCAGAAGTGAATAAATATTGATTTTGGTCTCTCAATGAATTGGATTAGCCTGTGGCGTCAGTATTGCACATTTCTTAAGAGTAAAAATATGTGTCCAGTTTCCGCTTTGGCTAGGCTAGTTTTGAATAGCTTAGGAGTAAAATTGAGAAAATAACGGCTGAGACAGCACAAAAAATTCAGCTCATTAGTCACAACCATAACCTAAGTTATGTCAATATATTCTGGAAGCAGAATAAAATTCCATTTTGCTTTGTTCAAGAATATATCTTGATTCATAAAAATTGCTTTCAGCGCTTAGCTCTAAAAACTCTGCATCATTTCAAAAGCTAAACGGAGTTGCCGTGTGTGAACACGCCGGTCAACACCAAGAAATAATTCGCAAAATTGAAGCAACTAAAGTCTTCCTGTATGACGCGGTCTAATGAAATTTGCCTAATATCAGAAAAGCGAGTTGGCCGGATTGAAAATAGTGAGTCTTATGAGCTATTACTACATATATTCGCTAGTGGCGAAACGTGCTCGATAAATTTGTTGTTCCTTTCACATGGACATTTTTCGTCTATTAAGCAGAGCCCAGAGATAGCGAGCAGAGAAGTGGCGAATCGAAGGCGCTTAAGGCGTTAGGAGTAGTCAGAATTTTTAAAAATTTGGAGTTTAAATTTTCTTAAAGTATAATATCTGGCCGCCGTAGCCGAATGAGTAGGTGCGTGATTACCATTCGGAATTCACAGAGAGGTCGTTGGTTCGAATCTCGGTGAAAGCAAAATTAATAAAAACATTTTTCTAAAGCGGTCGCCCCTCGGCAGGCAATGGCAAACCTCCGAGTGTATTTCTGCCATGAAAAAGCTCCTCATAAAAATATCTGCCGTTCGGAGTCGGCTTGAAACTGTAGGTCCCTCCATTTGTGGAACAACATCAACACGCACACCACAAATAGGAGGAGGAGCTCGGCCAAACACCTAACAGAAGTGTACGCGCCAATTATTTATTTTATTTTTTTTTTATAATATCTTAAAAATATTATGTGAAAATTTTAAGTGAACCCGACAAATACTTTTCGAGTTATTCAACAATTAACAAAGGGCGCTCGGGCGCTCCGGATAAGCCACAAAAACTTTAAATGTGGTTTTCTCAAAACTATGTTTTTTGAGTTGGTGATCACTGTAACTTAAAAACCACTTGGTAAATCTCAATAAAATTTATACTGCTTCTGAGAACCATAAAAACTCGTGCCTGATTGGAGAATTTTTTTTTTTGTAATTTCGATTTTTTTTTAAACAATTAATTGCCGCTTTTCTTCTCGAAAATCTGAAAAATATTTCCTGAGGCCGCCATATTGATTAATTTGATTTTTTAATTTGAGATTAATTTTGAAAAAAGCTTCAATCAGACGCAAGATTATCTACATATTAATATTATAAAACTAGTTTCCCTTGTAAAATAAAGCAAATAACTAGGAAAAAAAATTATTGAAAATCATAATTTTTTCGGGCCTCTGACTACCCCTAACCCCTTAATGCTAACTAAAAACCTGAAATCAGAAGTCCCGGTGAGTTCATTAAGAGGAAGCACTCTATATAATTATTTTCCTTGCATCAATCTGAGCCCTATCCCTGAATTGTCAGTACAACCAGCAGCCCTTTAAAGTTTTGCACAAAATCACCTCTGATCTCAGTTCATTTACTTGCAATGTCGTTTGACTCATAACAAAATCTTACAGCCTTTTTATATGTATGTGTGTGTGCCGTGTATGCCAGTTTTCAGACAATAACCCTTGCACAATTTTCATTTCTTGGAATTAAGCCTCCGACAGCTACATATCAATATCCTCGCATTGTTTTGCATTGTGGCATTGATGGTTTTTTCATTGCCCTAGCAAATTTCGACACGACTAAACACACACATACACACGTACACATATTCATTAATTCATGTTCAGTCAAACAAGGCATCACTGAGTAGCTAGCCGTCGATAGTCACAATCTAATCAACCCTTGCAGTACAAACAAAGCAACAAAAGTTTTACTCTGCACTAAAACTGCAGTGGGAGAAAGAAAAACAACAATGCCAATAATAAAATCGAGAATAAAATTTCTAAAATTAGAACAGAGAACAGGCACATGCACTGGTTAGTAACAGCAACGACTGTGCTTACACTACGGGTGTGTGTGTATGTGTGTCGGAGCACAATGCGAGTGTAAAGAAATAATAATAATAAAGAATGTAATAGTATTGCAACCTTATGATTTTACAAGCGCAGCGAAAGCAAACCCATTCAAGGCGAACAGATGCTAAGCGGAAGCTGGGAAAACTAGAAGGCAGCAGAGGCATAAACGAGCCTAACAAAAAATGTTTATAAGAGCGACATAAAAAGGAGAAAAATTAAACTTAAAAATCCTTAGTAGATGAGGCAGTGAACAATGAACGATTTGAAGGGGTGGGTGGTTGGCGGTATGGAGGGAGGGAAGGCACACGAAATTACCAGCCGAACTACTGCTGCCACTGCCACGCTGATGCTATTATTGCTTAGCTGTGGACAGCATTGTTGTTGTGCTGCTACAACTTGCTCAACCTCGGTTGCAGCGCAGCAGCAACATCCTCATCAGCAGGCAACCTTTGGCAACAAAAGATGCTGGAAACTACTTGAGCGCACAAGGCATTAGGCGAAGAAAGAAAGAAAGAAAAATAGTAGGAAGGAAAGGAGGGAGAGTGAACAGTAGACGCAAAGCGTCATCGTAGGGCGAAGGCAATAAACATTCCTCTAAAAAATTGTATACCCTATTATGCCGTTATTCTAACGGTGTCTATATGTACGTGCTCAAGTGTACGGCTATGTGTTTGTGTGTGTGTGTGCACTCAAGTTCGTTTGTATAAGTATATCGCTGAGCCGCACGAACCATCATTAAGGGTAGTTTCAGCTTAAGAAAAAATAATAAAAAGTCGTAAAAGAAATCGATGTAAAATTTTAAGTACCGTAAGCAGACACACGAGGGCGGTATAGAGTAGGAGCGGCAGTGAAAGTTGCCACAGCGAAACTACCACTAGTGCAGCCTACAACTACAACAACAGTACTAGCACAACTGCATGCTTAATGTGCCACAAACTACGCTTGAGCCCAACTAAAACGCGGCCACAGCAACGGGCGTCTGCGGGTGGCGTTGAGTAGAGTACATGCGTATGTATTAGTGTGTAGAACGCTGCGCTAGCTCACTAATTTCGCTCACAAATACACACGGAGACGCAACTGAGCGTTTTGGCAATGAAGTGAAATCAATGAAATCAGCGACTTGAAATCAACAGCATTCGACGCAACATCTTTGTGCGCGTAGAAGATTTTGCCACCGGAAAGACGGGAGCTCTAGTTGTCTAAATGATAATAAACTGAGTTAGTGGATAATAGCGGCATGAGACCGAGGTGGCGCGCTCCTGGAACTCCAATTGCATTGAAAAGTATGTTTCTTTTTATCTGAGTGCCACACTATGCCACATCGCATTCAGCATCACCATACCGCCCATCAATAACTTGATAACACTATGCGTTCTAGCGTCGCGCCGCATCGCATCTCAATTCAACTATGCTTGGCGTCGCACCACTACACGCGCACCTTAGTTCACAGCCAATGTCAGCGTCAGCACACTCAGTCGAATCCACTTCGCGCTATCACTACTACCATCGCACTAGCCCACTACCATCAAACGCTAACCATCCACCGGCCCACTATGCCAATCTCTATTCTCCCACTCCAACTCACTCCCATTTCAGCCATTAAGTTTCCCGTTGTAATAAAAAATTTTGTATAGATACTAAATTTTCTAGTTCTTTTTATTTCCTTTCTGGCATTAGTGTTTATTTTTTTGAAAAGAAGATTTATGTACAATTCTTTAGGGGTGAGTTACGACTTTCAAGTATTCAATGTGCTGGCACTGGATGCTGGCGCTAGAAGGTGAGCGAGCGGCTTCGCGGATGTGAGGATAAAAAGGAAAGGTTGGCAAGTTTAGATTTCTAAGACATTTAGAGAACGACGCGGCAACTGAACTGAAAGCAGTGAGCACGAGCAGTGTGGAAGGGGCAAAAACGGATTTTCAACTATAAAAGAAAATTTTATATTAAAAAGCATTAAAAGCGAAAAAGGCAGTTATACTGAGTTATGCGTTACGCGCACAGACATATATACACACGTACATACAAACAATATTTGCTATATTACATATTGAAATGACTTGCACAGTGATCTCAAGTAGGGCGCCATTTAGGTAAACTCATTTCATAGACTGTCAACAATTGACTGGGGTATAAGTGCAGGTGCAGCTTTCTTTTGGCTTGGAACAAACTTCAACCGTGTGCCTTGAAGTGTGGTTGTTGGTGTTGTTGAAAAATATATATAAACGCTGGAAAAATTCAGCCCTAGTGGATCTGCGAGCGAGTAAACGCGGCTAACATAACTTTCTTCGCCCACTTTGAAGCTATTCAATTCTCGATTACGGCCAAGAGCCCAAAAGCTGCATAGGGCAGTGAGGAATAGATACTTAAGGCAGCAGACACTGCCAAAATAGTGAGATTCGAAAGGAAAACAGTACGAAAAGTTTATGACGCCTTGGGAATGGAGGACGAAACATATCGAATCAGTTATAATGACGAGGTTGATGCATTGATACATCAAGGAAATGTAATGCGTTTTATCAAAAGTCAAAGAATAAGATGGTTAGGGCCCAAGAATTCCCAAAAACATAGCTGCCAGTACAGCGTTCCATAGACTACCGATCGCACGCAGTAGACGAGGGAGGCCAAGTAAACGCTGTATTGAAGAAGTCACAGCTGATCTGCGAAATTGTGAATCACAATCTGGAAAGGCGTAGTAGAAGATCGATCGAAGTGCAGAGCTGTAGTTACAGAAGCAATGGTTTGCAAACAACTGGAACACTAATGGTAATGAAGCTCTTGTTGTTGTTTCAAAAATATAATATATTCCTCAACATTTCTAAAGAATGTTTTAGAGAACTTGGCTGAATTAAAATCTGGCTTGACCCAATAACGTCAGCAACGATTGGCTTTGCAGTAGGCAGGATTTATAAGTATTCGAGAATATTATATATATTTCTCCTTCTTTCTGCAATCCTGAAAAAGCTTCTGATATGCACTTAGTGGTATGACCTTGAGCTTATATCAGTCCTGGGAACAGAAATATGTCACTGAAGGCCAAGCTCGGCGAATATGGTGACTAAAACACGAGATCGGTATTGTTTCTGGTCAACAAATCCCGAAGAAGCAGTCAATATCTGCTCTAGTACAAAATTCTGTGAACTTTTTCGCGGTAATGGGGCATACTTTCAAGTTATTGAGCATTTCTTATTGACTGTAATATGATTTCGAAAGGATTTACAATTTATAATTCACGATTTGTAGCAAACATTTTTACATTTGATCGAGCTTGACGCACTTTTTCCGTCTTGGCCTTTCTGGCCTCATACTTTTGAGTGATTGAGTATTATTTTCGATGTTTTGACCAGATCTTCAGCGTTTTTTACAGAATTCAACAGCTGCTGAGCTATGTCAAACAAACAAACACAAAAAAAAACAACAAATTTTATTAAAAAATACAAAAAATAATAATAATAATAACAGCATTCGAAGACAGAAGAATTTGTAACAGTTAACACTAAAAAATTGTCCATCAGAAAAAAATTGAGATAGCAAAATGGTAGTTGAATGCTGGATGGGCGTTTATGTATTTTGTACGGAAGAAATTTTAGCCAGCAAAATTTATCTAAATTATCCATCACGAAAATATGTGACCTGAAAACATTGAATTGAACTTTTTGTAAGCAAACAAATTTATTTTTTGTGGAATCTCGTCTTTTGTGCGCTTGTGAGTGCTGTCTGACTTGCGTTGGTTCGCAATTGCAGTTTATAGTAAGAAATGATAAAATGGAAAATATAACTACAGGAAACGTGAAAATATAAAGTGGGTAATTCAAGTGTTTTTGCAGGCAATACTTGAACGAGGAAAGGCTATGAATCTGATATCAAACCACTGTCTTTTGCACTTCTGATGCAAAATTGCCTTGATTGAAAAACTATAAAGAGGAGTTGTCAGAAGCTATACTTTCAGAAGCTTCTACAACGACTCCATTTGCTGCATCAAATGCAGGTGGATTGCCCACTTCTGCATCCTGGGAAAATATGATCCTCTTGTATTCGTCTTCTGCGTGTTGCTGCACCATTTGAGTCCGGTATTTTTTTCATCTAAAGTAAAAGTTGTAAGTCACAGCGCCATTTTAGTGAATCTTTCCCAGTACTCCAGTATATAGTCCTGAAGATTTTATAAATGTTGTGCGAAAGCAATTTCTAGTGCAAGTTATTTACTAACCCACATTTGAATACTCAACTATTTTGACTTCCCGAAATTCACCTGTTGAGCATTTTAGATCCGATTTTTTCCCCCTCTCATTGCAGTTTTTTCTTTCCGTTTTTGGAAAACAAAAAAAAATTGTAAAAAAAAATTTGTAAAAAAAATTCAAAATATGGCATCTTCTTCCCGTTTTTGCAAGTGATTACAAATTTTGTGTTCTTTAACGTTTTTTCTTGTTCTTCACTTTTTTAACAGACTTCGTATAAGAGCATCGTAAAATGTCGCCTATAGCAAGCCTTCAGTTAGAGAGTTCAGTCAAGTTCTCTGCTATTCTAGAAACTTCCATAAAGGCATCAACCTTCCATAGGCAGCCATCATTTGTAGTAAATACACACTGCATATTTCAAGGTTGCATGCAATTGTATTCTTATTTATTTTGCATTTGCATTTTTTGAAGTTGACTGCACTTTACCTTTCTCTAAAACAATAATTTAAGGCTAAGCATGTTTTGTTTCAAGGTTCAACGGCTGCATTTGCAAATATTTGAGACTCGTTTGCAATTTGAAAAAGTTGGAGCCTAGATAAGTACGCTTATTCGTGTCAGTGTTTGAACAGTTGTGGGAATACCCGACAGTTCAAGTTCATCTAAAACGAGCAATTGAAGTCCAACAGTTTTTATGTGACTGCAGATCTGGATATGAAATAGTCCGCAGTTGGTTTTATTTTAACAAATAGGAGTCAGTCTGGAAGCGATTAGGTATTCATCTGATGACTTCTTAAGGACTAGTGAAAGATGAAAAAATAAATAAATGGAAAATTCACTTTATTTTAAAAATAATTACATTATATCTTTACATATATTTTATTATCTTATTTTCAACAATTTTATAGCTTTAAGATCGTCGTGCCACATGCTAATGCGAGACGAGCATTGGCAATTAAACTCATGAAAATATTTTCCATTCTATGAAGGTCGGCTTGGCTGCATCGGCTGGGCTTAGCTTTAATATCTACACTCTTTATTACAATAAAAACACCGGAGTTTTTCTCAAGCATTAGTTCTTTTTTTTATTTCAAAATAGGAAACCTTAATCGAACCCATGCATTTCCCTGCAGGGTAGATCAAGAAGAATTGACAAACGAAACGAGTTGAAAACTAACCGAATTTCGGCTTAAGAAAAATCATCGACAAAGAGTTTTTATATAAATAAATATTTAATAAAATTATGGGTTTGTTTGTTAAGTTTTTTTGTCGAACAAAAAGTTATTTATAAAATGCAGAAACAAACAAAACCAAAAACAGATGCAGAATAAAATTTAAAACAAATGCTTTGCCGACGGGTCTTTAACTGAAGAGTGCCAAAAAATATTTCGAATGGAAATATCAGAATTACTCAAAGCATAAACGTGTAGATTTTTTTTATATGGATACGTAATAATTATTTTAGGCTAAGTCCGCATTTCCGAAAAGCAAACATTTTACTTGCTACAAATTCCACGACTACTGAACACTCATCAGATTTGTCGGTGCGTTATAGGAACGACCCGAATTCATATTCAACCAAGCACTGCAAAGGGCTTCAGCGCCAGTAATCAGAAATTTTGGGGAATGTTTGTAATAAATGAATGAATTAAATAAACTTAGTTAACCTGTCTATTTAGGAGGAAAAAATTGTTTTCTCCATCTTAACAAAACCATTAGAATGTAATCCTGGCATGAATGTCGAAAATAATTGTTAAGTCCTTAATTTGTTTTGCAAAAATTTATTATGCAGACCCTTAAGTTCATGTTAATGTTAATAAGGGGAAATATTTAATTGAATTTCACATAGTAAAAGATGACTTCAAACGAACTCGTTCTCATATTTCTGGCAGCATATGGAGCTCTCATTGAATGAGCTCTTTGACTTCCTTTTTTATAAGCTGACTCACATTTTACATCATCTTAGGAAAGAAAGTACTACTCAGCCAGACCCCACATCGTCGATCAAAACGGTGGAATTTTGGTGCTTATCGTGGTAACGGTACTTTTGCTCTCAGCGTATTTGACAATATCAGCTGATTTTCGTGACGTCACACTAACTCGATTGGTAATCAGTGTGGCCAGATTACCATTTTCGTAACTTCATTTCAATTCTTTTTTTTTGTTCTCTAGCTTCGGAGTTTTAGTTATTTCTTGCTCACATTTTTTAAGCCTCTTCTAATTAAATGTTAATAATTATGTGATATATACACTTTTTAAAAATTCACTCAGTAATTCATTTAGTTCTTCTTTTTATTTATCATCTGGTCACATTGTCGGCGATTGTAATTATTGTGTTGGTTATTATTCGTGTGCTATTTATATGGAAATTTCTCTGCTTCATTCAATTTTTTTTTCAAATTTGTTCTTCTCCTTCGAGCAGTCAAATCTCTCTCTCTCGCAAATACAGTGTTGTCTTGTTTTGAATATAAAAAACACTGAAATGCCCATTGAAACGGAAGGAAATAGCAAATTTTTATTGAATTACTTAAAGAATTTTGTATGCGAGACAAATTGCCTTTACTGTGGGCGTTTTTTTTTAATAAATGCCTTATGGTTATATACAATAGACTGTATTGAAAAAATTGAGTTTTAAAAACTCATCCTTGTATGTTAAGAGAATTTCTTTAAAAAGTGGCCGAAAAAAAGTTTAGCTCCATTTGGGGTTATGTAACAAGATAAGGAACTTCTTTTTTAAAATTGTCGTTATGGTATTTTGAGTATTAACTGCTATTTTTATTTAGTTGTTTTTTGTTTTTATTATGAATAGTATCATATATTAAATAGTTTTAATTAAATTCAAAAGCGTTTTAAAATTCATAATAAGGTTTCAAATGTTAAGAAGAGTTGAGAGTAGAATATCCAATATTCTTGCATAACCTCAAAAGGAGCAAACATTAGATTTGCACTTTCAAAACATCAAACTTTATAAGAGTGAACGAATTTTTAATAGCTTTAATGCAAGACTGGCCTTTTTCAGCCTTTTTGTTGTAATTATACCAATTTTTTGTTCTAACTTACAATTTTTGTAGCTTCAAACTAAAAAAAAGAAACAAACACCAAACTCCAAAATTTTCGTATTTTGAGCATAAAAAAGCGCTAAATTTCTTGCCAAGAGCAAAGAGTTGCCAACACTGCACAACTAGGCTAGGGCGCCGTCACGCACTCTCTGATGGGCGCAATCTTGTTTCTATCATTCTTGGATTGAAGCCACATGACAATCCATTAACCTCACCTAAGAATAGAAAGTGAGAGCTTATGTGAATGTGAAAGATTCAATGCGAAATTGCTGCAATAATTTCTAACGTAAACAAAAATGTCACCGGAAAAATAGAACAGTAAGCGTAGACTACCATTCGGAAGTGCGTTGGTTCGAATCTCCATGCATGAAACACCAAAATGAAGAAAACGTTTTTTCTAATAGCGGTCGCCCCTCGGCAGGCAATAGCAACCCTCCGAGTGTATTTCTGCCATGAAAAAACTACTCCTAAAAAACATTTGCCATTTGGAGTCAGCTTGAAACTGTAGTGGCACGCCACAAATAGAAGGAGGGGCTCGGCCAAACACCTAACATAACTCTTTGCGCCAATTATTTTTTATTTTTAAGCGTAGACGCGACGTTTTGAAAATATAATTTCTTAATAAATAAGAAAATATGTTTAATTCCGATTTAAAAACAGAAACTCAAACTTATAAGATTCGTAAATGCAAACAAAATATGTTTCTATCTACAAATATTGTTTTCTTACTTTGCAAATTAACTTGCAAAGATTAATTTATTTATTAAAAAAAATTATAAAAAATATTTTATTCATTTGACCCCGACGTGATTTGAACACGCAACCTTCTGATCTGGAGTCAGACGCGCTACCGTTGCGCCACGGAGTCATTTATATCAATTCGGCTACATATGAACGACAATCAAAAATCAAATAAATTAAAAAAATAGTTACTACTACAAATTTTATTATTTCTATTAAGCGAAGACGCTTCCGATACTAATCGACTAATAAGCAATACGAAAATCTAGAAAATCCCATTGTGCGCCCCTGCCAGTTTAATCGGTAGCACTCACCTCGCCTGCTCTTCGTAACATTTTCGCTCTTGAATGGATTTTAGAATTTCATTTTTGTGCTTTTCATCATTTGTGTGGCCGCAGTTTGTTTAGGTGGAAGCGCTTTTGTATTTATATAAAATACAATATAAAGCAGCTGCCAATTGTGCGTATGTATGTGTGAAAATTTATGAGTGGGAGGGGGGAGATGAGCGTAAGAAGAGCTACAACTAACAACAAAAATCTACGCACTATGCCCTTAAGCACCGCAAATACTAAAAACCCCTCAACGTGCCACACACAACAAATATTTCACTTTGATCCCCTTCTTCAGATCCGCATCGCCTCCACCGAACAGTGGGTTCCGTCCACACGACGGGTGTGTACGTATGAACTTCCCTGCTTTATCCTCCTGAAGCTCTTCCTTAGACTAGGCTGCTAGCTACAGTTTTTGGCTACAACTAACGCCTCACAACAAAACACGAATAACTAACGCGAATAACCAGAATGGCAAATGGCAAATCCAAGGTGAGACCCGCGGCGATGGAGATTGGTGCGCGGGCGAAGGGAATTTTTAGATTTATTTCGGTGATTATTTCTAAGTTTTGTGAAGGTAATAGTCGCTGCTTCGCGGCTCACTGCCTTCCCCGCTGGCTGCCTGGCTGCTCGGTGGCTCGATGGCTGTATAGTGTGGCCCACCAGCTGTCAGGCTACTTGTTTAGTTGAATGCCGAATAGATGCTGCTGGACCGCACCCGACCCAACCGCGTTATTACCTTCTCACTAGCCCCTTCATCATTCGGCTAAAACTTATAGCTTATATATACAATAACAACAATGTCGGATAGAAGGCGTTTTGTGCTCACGCCTGCTCGGCCGCTTGCAACCCAGGCGGGTAGCCATTACCATTTGTACTAACACTAACAATTTTCATTTGCAACCATTTGAATTGTTTTGTTGTTATTATTGCCACTGTTGTTGAACGTTTATCCATGGGTATTTCTCATTACACTTTTGTTGTATGGTTGTGAAGTTTTCGGTTTCTTTATCCATTTTCTACTTTGTAGTTTGTCCTTTCTTTGCGGCCACTGTTGCCTCATAATCCAAAAATTTAGCCAAGTCGGTCCGCATACTGTCCGCTTCCGCTATTCCCTTTCAAGTAGTTCGTGCAAAATTTAACTTTTAGGAAAGAAATTTTGAGTGGTGAATGCGAGGCGAATTTCAAAGAAAAACTAAACCAACTAAACTTTTTAGAGCAACTTGGAGCCTTCAATGGGGAAGGGGGTGCAACACGCGCAGTTGTGATCATCGAGCTTAGGTATTCTTATCGTTACTGCTTATGAAACTATAGACCTCATACTCGTACCATTTTCCCAATCCCAAAATGAACTAATGCTCAGCAGTTCAGCTGCGCCCATTTTTCCGCTTTCGCCATAAATCGTACAAAGCCGCGGCCAATAGTAGCAGCAGCAGCAGCAAATCCATTCAGGCGGCAACATTTTGCTCGTTACTTTACCATAGTTTAGCGGCAAAAAAGTTGTAATAGAATGTTGCAAGTTTAAATATAAATTGCGGCAAATGGCGTCGATGAGCGCGGAATCCGTTGGCTCACCAGCACCAGCATTACTTCAAGATGTGCGCCATGCGGCTCGGCGTATTATTGCCTTCTTTGCTGCGCGCATTCCTTTGCTTCGTCGACGTCTTTTGTTGAAGCTCTTATCCAGCTGGTGTGGTGTTTAGGTTCTAAACGGAGGGTGGCAAGGTGGCATGTTGGTATGCCCCCAAAAGCGCACTACATTTATGATGGCCATTTGTTGGGGGGCTGCGAAACTACGCCACACCAATGCCAGCCATTGGTGGCATCATTTATTTCTGTTGCTTCATTGCATTGAATTATTGTATATTGCGAGCGAGTGGCTGGGTTTGGGGCTAATTTTATTGTTGGAACTTTCGATGTTTCGTAATTGTCTCTCCTAAACGTTCCAATAGAGGCTTGCGATAATTCAATGGCTTTTATTGCTTTTTGTGTCCGTATGTAAAACGAATACATTTTTGGCCACATTTTGAACTATTCTGGAGGCAAGAGTATGTGTGTAGGGAATGTATTGATTTATAAAATCTGAAAAAGCTTTAAGTAAGAATCGCCTGTTCAACTCTAAAGTACCACACCTCCAGATAATATTTAATAAAATAACTTCAATTTTAAGTGCATTCCAAGTTTAAATACATAGTGGCGAACTTATTTCGTCATGTTTTTAGTTTTACGTTGAGAGGTAATGAATCTTTCATTCGAAAAAAACGGCGGCTGAAGTGCATCGAGAGCTACAAAAATGTTACGGAGATGCTGCTTTAAGTAAAACAACGTACCGAGATTGGTTCCGTCGCTTCAAAGACGGTGATTTTAAAGTTGACGACCGTCCGCGTGAAGTAAGGCCAAAAACCTTCGAAGTGGCTGAATTGGAGGCATTGCCCAATGAGGATCCATGTCAAACGCAAGAAGAGATTGCTTCAGTATCAGTAGTTACCCGCCAATCCATTTCTTCATTGCATTCTTTGGGAATAATTCAGAAACACAGGACTTGAGTTCTTTATGAGTTAAAACCAAGGGATATTGAACTTCGTTTTTTCGCCGGTGAACAACTGCTCCAGCGGCAAAAAGGAAGGGTTTTCTTCGTCGCATCGTGACGGGTGATGACAAATTGATTCATTACAGCAATCCAAAGAAAATAAAGTCATGGGGACTACCCGGTCATGCTTCTACGTTGTCGCCTCGGCCGAATATTCACGCTGCGAAGGCTATGCTATGTATTTGTTGGGTCCAAGTTGGTGTTATTTATTATGAACTGTTAAAACCAAGCGAAACCATCACTGGGAATCGGTATAGACTTCAATTGATGCGATTGAGCCGAGCACTGCGCGAGAAGCGGCCGCAATACGCGGAGAGGCATGAAAAAGTGATTCTACAGGATGAAACGCTCGGTCTCACGTTGCCAAACCCGTTAAAACCTACCTGGAAACACTGAAATGGGAAATCCTACCACACCCGCCATATTCTCCAGATATCACCGGTTCCGATCGATGGCAAATGGTCTAGTTGACCAGCAGTTCCATTCATAAGAAGACATCATAGTCCAGTCAAAAGAAGATTTAACTTCGTAATTTTAGGAGGATGCGAGTTTATGGTTTTATTATGTAAAACCCATCACTGTGAACTTAAATTTGAGTTTTCGGGGTCGGGGGTTGTGTCCCGCGGCCGCCATCTTGGAAATAAGGGTGCAACTAGTTTTTGCGATTATCTCGTGAATTTCGAAAGTTACGAAAATTTTGTTAAATACTTTTTTGTAGATAATAATATTATCTACAACTTTCATTCAAAACTTTTTTTTGTAAAATTAATAATAAGAAAGTTATAAACAAAATTACTCGAAAAATTAAGGGATCAATTGTTTTAAAGCGTAATAACTTTTTTTTATTGATTTTATGGAAAATATGCATCAGAACTTTTTTATAGAGCATTCTTTTGTGAACATTTTTGTATATAAGTTTTTTCCGCTATATTTATTTAGTCGTATGATTTTGAGCTGCTAAGCGGAGCAACCAATACATTAGCGAAGCGCGTACATGATTACACAGGCCGACAAAATTTAACCAACATTCAGACCCAGAAACGAGACTATATATTTCCGAAGGTTTATGATGCGCTGAATCCAAATCTGGCCTCAGAATTGCTCTATCAGCTCTGGTTTTCGAGATATCCTAACCTAAAAGTGCAAAAAACACCATTTTTGCCCATATTTGAGGTTATGTAACCTTGCAGATGTTTTCTTTCACCAAAATTAAAGGATGGCATCTTTAAACACAAGCCTTCTTTTTTCAAATGGCGTTTTGTTTGCTCAAATATCATTTTTTTTCGCAGAGATATCGCATTTTGAAATTTTCATGTTTCGAAATTTTCCTACACCTGAAAATCGATTGAGATAACATAGACATGATATAGTCGATTACTAATTTTCTTGAATTGAGTCTTATTTTTCTTAAAATTTTGTCTCACACTATAAGTGTGCTGACTCACCACACCCCTACACTATCTGACCTTTGGGTACCGAGTCACACACAGCCCTAACCCCTAGAAACCATCCCTATCATACCGCGAGCAGGCTTACCCACAAACTCCAAATTTACATACTATTAATCCATATATATCAGGCCCTCAAGCCCAAGAAAATTAGTAATCGACTATATATATTCAGCGCATCATAAACCTTCGGAAATATATAGTCTGGTTTCTGGGTCTGAATGTTGGTTAAACTTTTTCGGCCTGTGTAATCATGTACGCGCTTCGCTAATGTATTGGTTGGTCCGCTTAGCAGCTCAAAATCATACGACTAAATAAAGATAGCGGGAAAAACTTATAGACAAAAATGTTCACAAAAGAATGCTCTATAAAAAAGTTCTGATGTATATTTTCCATAAAATCAATAAAAAAAAAGTTATTACGTTTTAAAACAATTGATCCCTTAATTTTTCGAGTAATTTTGTTTATAACTTTTTTATTATTAATTTTACAAAAAAAAGTTTTGAATGAAAGTTGTAGATAATATTATTATCTACAAAAAAGTATTTAACAAAATTTTTTTAACTTTCGAAATTCACGAGATAATCGCAAAAACTAGTTGCACCCTTATTTCCAAGATGGCGGCCGCGGGACACAACCCCCGACCCCGAAAACTCAAATTTAAGTTCACAGTGATGGGTTTTACATAATAAAACCATAAACTCGCATACTCCTAAAATTACGAAGTTGGCTATTTTTTTCGTCTCTTTTGACTGGACTATCAAAAAATGGCTTGATCCGTGGATAGCCTCAAGAATATTTCTTTCAGAATAAAGTCGAAAGTTGAATAAAAAAACAGCGAGAACTTAATTGCGCACCTAATATATTAAATAATTTTTGTTTATTTTAATCATGTTAGTATATATTTTTTTATTATATTATGATGCTTTTATTATAATACATAAATCGAAAAATTCCGTTTGTTCCACGTTCTCCCGTGTTCGTTCGAAAAATGAGTTTCCTTTGAAATATTATCGCTCGAGAGAGATTCATATTATTTAAAAAGTAAAAGTAAATAATAATAATAAGATGAATAATATAAATAGCTTTTCACTGGCTTCAACTCATTTGAAAAAAGTATTTTCTTATTCTGTGGCACAGTGTTTAATCTCTCTTTCTTTTTTCTTATACTTTCAGCGAAATTGTGGCAAATGAACAACAGGTGAGCCTCAAGTTCAGTTACATATTCGTACTTAAATTTCACGTTAATTTTACAATGCACTTTTATTCACTTTATATTTTCGATTTGCTTTACAAATTATGATGCTATCATTCTGTGAAAGTAGAAGGTCTTTTAAAATGCGCGCCTAGATTTTGTTTTAAAATAAAACATTTGAAATTTAGGTTCTTTCAGGTTTCACTATTTTTATTGAAAATTCGGCTCTCAACAATTATAGATTTTATTTTCATTTCGTTTATTTAAATGGCCACAATGAGCTCGTCTACAGGTGAAATCCGCCGAACAGTCAATTCATAAATGCCTAATTGTTGAGAACGTCGAGATTTCGATGTGGAAGGCTGTTCAACGGCGTTTCGCGCTACAGCAGCAAAATTCTCAAAAGAACGTCCAGTTTTTGGTCTGTCAGTCCCTTGCATATCCTCTACCGAACTACATGACAAATGTGAAAGATGGCACACAAAAGAAGTGGTACCGTTTAGGAATTGTTCACCACTGACCTCTAGGCGTCACTTATGAAAGGCCTTTTATTTTATGTATAAAAATAAATAAGTAATCTTATCAATTTTTTTTTTTAATCAATTTTTTTTTAAATATATGTTACAAAAAAATTATTTAACAGAAGAAACAATTCTAAATGAAACACTAATAGAATTACTTTATTTTCTCTAAGGAGTAGAAATACTCCAACACTGTGTGGGGGTCACCTCTGACAATTAGTACAGCGTCAATTATATCAGGCACATATAATACATATATAGGTATACCAATTTTTGTAATAATCGGTCCAGTAGTTTTTGAGTTCATCGAGGATATACAGACAAACATTCATTTTTATATATAAAAGATTTAAGTCAAAAATAACACCATAGGTTATTTTAAGAATAGATTACATATTTAAATCCTATATTACAAAAATTAACGAAAAAATTAAAATTACAGTAGTATTAAAAAAGCAGTAGTAGTAAAAAAGTTGAAGTTCTAGAAGGCATTAAAGAAAAGATGAACAAAATAGGAATAGTAGTAGCGGTAGGAAATGATTGGGGAGCTGAAGGATGAGAAAAAGTTTTTGAGTACATTCCGCAATATTCAGTAAAGCAACGAAGCAATTCATTTTTCAGGCGCAATTTATATATGTAATTTTTACAATATATTTAATTTTTAGCGCTAAATTATTCCGAGGACGAACAGAGAATGCAAGGCCACAAAATTTTAGTAACCGAATATTTTTGTAAAAATTTCAGAGGTGCTACTTGACTGAACACCCATTCGCAGAATGCCGGTAAAAGAGAGATTTTGTTAACAAAATTTTAAGTTGGTGAGGTAATTTGCTTATCCTTTCCTTAGTCAAATTCTGCGTACTCGACCTCTCAAATAATTTTCACTACTAACATTGATTACACGCGCCATACGCGATATAATGCCATACAACACTCATTGCGGTCCTTCCTATTCTATTTATTCTAGAGTGAAATAAATAAAAATCGAATAACGCAAGTAGTCCATTAATAATATAATTTTTTTTTCACAGATACTATTTGAGTATGTATTTACCTACAATGCGCTCTTGTACCATTTATCTGGCCACGAGTGTACATATGCCTGCTTCTATTTATGCAAAGAGTAACTCCTGGCAAATGATATTTACTATTAGCAGATAATTATTTTTGTTCTATTGTCTAAATTTTTTGTAAATCGTAATAAAAATGATGCATGTGAATTTGTCTCGATTGCATTATTGACCCCGACGTGATTTGAACACGCAACCTTCTGATCTGGAGTCAGACGCGCTACCGTTGCGCCACGGAGTCTTATTCCACAAATCGACAAGCACAATTTATTACAAAAAATGCAGGGAATGAGTAAACCACAATCGTTAAACCAAAAACGAACCTGCAAATACTACTTACGAGTGTTACGTATTTTTGTGCGCCAAACGGCAAAACAAAGCAAGGGAATAAACTACGAAACGTCTGAGATCTGCCGCAGAACGCAGTCGTGGTCGCTGCTGTCACTGTCGCTGCTACAGTCGCAATGTTTGTTGTTGGTAGAACTAAAATAAGCATAAGAAATAATAAATAAGTTTTTGGTTTGATAAGCGCGCACCGAATAGTGCGGCGGACGGGGATGTGGGGGACACCGACTTGACAACGGACAAACATATTCGTGGTGCTGTAGTGATTCAGCTGAGCGAGCGCCAATGATTGGAGGTGCCTATTCTGGCTGAGCAAACAAACTTATCTACACCGGCAAAAGATTTATGCACGTTCTTTGTTTTTCACTAAATACAATAAAATATGGATTAACAAAAACTAAAAAAATATTATATTATGTGCAATAAATATATCAAACAGCCTAGCAACAAAGTTTCGAAACAATTAAATGGGTACTAATATTCGTACTAAATATCAACTTTTGCGAAATAAAAACAGCTGCCGCTAATATTTGCTTAAAGCCATGAGTCGTTTTTTTAATTCTATGCATATAAAAATTATTCATACTTATATTTTATATTATATTACTGTACTTATGGTAAGTAATTGCTTCGAAAATATTTGATCCGACAGGCGGCGCTGAGATCAAAACATTTGGGAAAAAACCTCGATTTGGTTCATAGTGAGAAAAAAATGTACTTGCTAATTCATTTGAACAAATTGACTGCATTCCGAAACTGTTGATCAATTGAGCGAATTCAACTCCCGCAAATAGACATTTTCCTTGAAATACTAGAAGTACTTATACAACATACTCCATGAAATATAGTGAATAATGTGGTTTTAATAAATTTAATAAATTTAATTTTAAAATTTATAAAAAAATTGCATTAATATTACCTGTTAGATTTCAGCAAAAGGAAGTGCTTCCAAAATTTCTTTGAAATAGTGTAGTTATAAAAAAGGTAAAGACGTGGTAAATCACTGCTTGCTTTTTTATTATTATCTAAAATATACCCTTCACGTGTAAGTAAAATTTAAAAAAGTTAAAATTTGTCTTAAAAGATTTTTTCTTAAAAATTAAGTTTAAAACACATTTTTTTTATTTATTTGTTTCTTTATTTGAATGTAGAATTTGAAATTTAGAATTATTTGTAATTATATTACATTAAGAAAGGCACTAGTAGCTAAACCTAACGGCCTAACAAAAAATAAATATTTTTTCAAAATTTTTTAAATTTGCAAAGGTCTTTCCAAAGACACGCCTAGATGTTATTTTAACTAAAACATGCAAAAATTCAGTTTCTTTAAGATTTCACTATTTTTATTCAGATTGAGACTTAAAGAAATATTGAACATAATGGCCCCTATTATGAGTTGAATTCGATCTTCGATATTCGCTAGTTGTCAATTTAGTATTATGAGCGGTGCAACCCTGTCGAAATTTTTGTTGTATACCGAATTTAGAGTCGAATCCAATTTTGCTTTCTACACAATCGAAAGCGTATTGTGGGAAAATTTGTTAAAATGTAAGTTGTTTGCGATTATTTATTGCTTTATAGTAACCAAATAATAAACATATAGTAATTTTGTTAATTTTATGCAATGGCGACATGTTGAAAGCCATAGTCATGAGTGGCTCCTGGGTTTTTCGCATTTATATAAGTTATTTCCATTGTATGATCACAAACCTAAAATTTACATTATTTGCATTTAGAATTTATGACTCATATTTACATATATGCAAATGTCTACTTACAATCATAGCATTAATGCTATAGAATCCCTTCCTGTTGTAATACAAATGCTCAACTTCTTTCCTGGGAGCGACAATTTTAATATGCGTGCCATCAATACAGCCAATTATTCCTGGAATCCGGTATTTGCTATAAAAATGTGCTTTTGTTTGTTGCAGATCAGCCTCTATACTACTAAATTGTATCCATCTTTGGCAAACATAATTTTCCAGGACATCTATTACTTCTGATAGTACTACAGACTCTGTGGGTTGAGCAAGTTCTAGCATACCTTCATTACCAATGGTTAATTGGTACCATCCCCGAGCACAAAACCGCAGAACTGTTAAAATATTAATATTATAAAATATTTGGAATGGATTTGGCTCGGGTGCACAGCTGCAACTGGTTTTCTGTACTGGTCAGTAGGTTCATAAACGCCTCTTTAGATAATCTAAAGTTCTTTAAGAATCTGTAAGGAAATTTCTGTAATACTAAGTACGTCAACACATTTTGAAAATTCTAAACTTACTCAGTGGGAACCATTTCTACTTCTAGCTAGTTCCACTAATCTTTGAACTCCGCTGCACTCATTTTCACAAAAAATACTTTTTTTAACTTTTAAAACTGTTGTTAACAAAGAATGTCAATACAATCGCTTTTCTTTTATTTTGATTTGCTGTATCAGCTGAGAAAAAATTATCTATTGTAAATGCGTCAAGCGATCGAAATTCATAATAGTCCTATTCTTCAGCGAATGAGCACCATAATACCAAATGAAAATTCGTTCGATCAGCACTTTCGACTACAGTCAACGATCGGATGTTGCTCATAATAAGGGCCGTTATTTTGAATAATATATTGAACTAAGGAGTAGTCCGAATTTTCAAAAACTTAGATTTTTTTTTGCATTTTCTAAAAGTATAATATCTTTAAAATATTGACTGGAAATTGGAAGTGAGTCCCGACAAATACTTCTCGAGTTATTCAACAATTAACAAAGGGCGCTTGAGCGGTCCGGAGCGTTCGAGAGCCCACTTCTCGGGTTTTATTGTTATGAATGCAAATCGATGTTTTGGAAGCTGCTATGATGGCTGAAGAACTATTAAAAGGACAAGAAATAGATGACACAGCGAAAGTAATTAAATAATTCGTATAACGAGAGCAAAACTTTAAATGCGTTTTTCTCAAAATTATATTTTTGGGACTGGTGGTAACTGCAACGTAAAAACCGCTTGGTAGATTTCAATAAAATTTGTACTGCTTTTGAAAAACATAAAAAAATCGTGCCCGATCGAAGGATTTTTTTTTCGAAAATTTCGATTTTTTTTTTAAACAATTAATTGCCGGTTTTTTTTCTCTAAAATCCGAAAAATATTCCCTGAGGCCACAATTTCGAAAAAAAGCTTCTATGAGGCACAAGATTATCTATTCATAAAACTAATTTCTCTTGTCCGATTGATTTTAGATGAATCTCCAAGGACTTGTGATGATCACCGCAAGCGACTTCTGGAGAAACGGGCTCCACACAAACAGCGATAACTTTTACATTTATTAATTTTATTTTTTGAAAGTTTGCTAAAGCCAAGTCGAAACATGATGTAATGATGTTATGCTTTTATGTAAAATAAAGCAATTGACTAGCAAAAAAACCTTACTCAAAATAATTATTTTTTCGGGTCTCTAACTAGCCCTACCCCTTTAATATTTTTTATTTCAAGGCATTTTGTTTGACTAAAACCATTGCGGCAATGAAATAAATAAATAAATAATAAACGAAGCTTGGCACTTGTTTAGGCATATTTATAGTTCTTAACCATTTACTGCATGAATTAGTAAAACGTTGGAAAAAATTGTGTCACGGTTGAAGTAGCTTTATTTAATTGTCGATAAAACATATTAAAAGAAAAATAATGAAAAATTTATATTTTTTTTCACGGAATCATTTATAGTTGTAGGTAAACAGTTGAAAAGAAGAAAATCTATTATCCGTCGAGAAAGATGAGTATATCGACCTCGTGAAAATAGTTTTTTTTTTGTCCCAAAGTACTTACATTACTCTTACTCTGTTATCGTTTTTTGAAAATGAATCACTTGCACTTCAATTTTGCTTTTCCACTCACTTGAGCAAAAGTGAGGTTATTTCGAAATGTCATAAAATCATAGACAATTTTTCTGCTTTATTACTGCTAAATAGAAACAGAATAGAAACATAAAATAGTTTTTATTTAGGAAAATTACCATCTTTCATGTCAAAGTCAATAAGTGAAGGTCGAAATTTGTTTAGTCGAAGCAAATAACTAAACTTAATTCCTAAGAAGTATTAAAAAATCGAAATACATATTGAAACTAAATCAGAAAGGTTTCCTTCCAATTAAAAAGAAATTAAATTAATGGCATTCAATATTCCGTCTCAACTCACCAAAAGTACTCCTTTTTATGCTATAAAAATCCAACTACTATGTATACAATAGCTGCTCTCTACATGAGAGAATACAAATAACAAAAAAAAAAATAGAATTGGTTTTATACCTTACAACCACTAAACAAAAACATTAGTTGAAATTTTATCCACAGACAAAAAAGCGGCGGTCGTCGTTGCTGGCGATGCCATTGAGGCATTTATTGTTGCCATTTACTGTTACTGCTTTGCACATTGTACATATCGATTTTTTTATATTGCCAGTATTGTGTACTTTTCCACTTTCCCCACATTCTCGTGTGCCTTCGGCAGAATTTTAAAGTTATTATCGACAACTAATAAAAAGCAGTTTTTGACATTGCCAAGGAATATTTTGAGCCGAAGCTTCGTACTCGTCTGTGAGAGGGAGTAGAGGTGGGTTGAAGTGAATAGATATGAGGTAAGGAATAAATCCCTGCGGCACTATTCGCAACCGCGAACCCTGAAAGCGAACATGCGTGAGCACCTTCTGAGGCTGTGCGTCACAATCGAAGCCCCCCCAATCACTGCTTCTCATTTCTAATTTAAGAAATTCGCAATGTTTTTCCTTTACAAATGTATTGTAACTATTTCGAAATTTTGCAAACAAGACCACATATCCACTCGTGCGAAAAAATGCTTTCAGATCGTCATGCACGTTTACTTATGTACTATACTTGTGTATGCACAGTTGCGGGCAATAAAATACGGGTACCAAAAATTTCAAATATTTGCTGCTTTACTTTTTCACATGCGAATGTATTAATATTTTTTCTCTGACTCTTTTTCATGTGCGTTTTTTTTTTTGTTAAAAAATAGACATCAACAGTTGTACGACCGTAATTCCTCGATACCTGTACAAGTAAGTACTCGATACTTTATTACCGAGGCAAGTAGTTCTTTTAATTGATATTTCCATAGAGCTTGTCAGTTGGTATCGATACGTTTTTGTTGTATTTGGAATACTACTTAATAACCAAGGCGAATTGAATACTGAAGTTGGCGTCTTCCCAAAACAGTTACTTTATTTTTCGCGATTTTGAAAAGTCTGACGACAGTTCCCTTTTCAATGCAAAACAAACAAAAGGAGAAGAAATTATATGACTGCGAAAATTCAGTGGCTTGGTAATATTGAGATTTGTGAAATTTAAATTAAGCAAACTAATGAAAATAAAGAGCCGTGTATTAAATTGTAAAATTGTAAATTGAATATATTTTTTTTTGCGGAGCACGCCGTCGCAGGAAAGTGTGTGTGTTTATAATTTCTTGTGTTCGGTAGTTTCTATTGCTTTCGCCTATTTTTTCTGAGTCTACTTCCTTTTGTTGGATTATGCATGGAGCCTGACGTCACAGCGAATTCGGAAGGCACAACCTTCTATTATATCATTCTTGCCCTATAGCAAATTTAGATTCCCCGTTTTATTGTTTACTTCATTTGTAATTTCCTCATATAATTTGTTTTATAAGATTGAGATTTTGCAATACCTTCAATAACCTCGGCTTAGAAAACTTTGAAAAAGTTAACATCAATAAACTTGAGCCGTGTAAAATATGCAATAAAAGGTTTAAATACAGTGCAAAGTATTGCTGC
>JAYXIM010031093.1:0-86846 GCA_037575425.1 Anastrepha fraterculus | reverse complement strand
ATCGGGTGGTTTTTTAAGAACTTGAGAACTTAAAATGATAATACAAAACAGAAATTTTGTTGGAAAGCTTTTTTTTTTGTAATGTCGTAGATAATTTCATGGCATTAATTTTTTTAATATCCGTCGCGGCATCGATTATATGATCCATTCGATCTGCCTAATTTTTGATTACTTTTTCTAATAATTCTGGCCTTATGGCGTCAATGGTGGCTTGAATATTGTAAGAAATCGATTGCTATGCCCTCGATGTTTAGTTTATTAATTTGTGACGTTGTTCTAGAGCTAAACGATCCATAATGACTTTCCAAACCTTACTGAACAGAAATGTCAACACAGTTTGCACTTCTCAGCTATCAAGCCCTAGTTATCGATAAATCTCATACAGCTAAAAAACACCCGATACAATTTAATTATTTACATCGGGCACTATAAAAAAGTGATCAGTTCACTAACTCTGCACACAGCAGAAAAATACCAGGTGTCAAAGAAATTCGATTTTCCTGCAGGACATGTCAACCTTCCGCCCGCGAAATCAAGCACAAACATTGAAATGAAGAATGCTTGTGCTGTTCAACGAAAAAGGATACCTTTGCTGGCTTTACTTTTGGCAGCATCGTCAACGCATACCAGCAATCTACTAGCATGCACACACAAACGTACCTGTAAACATATACACACACAGGCAATCTATTTACAAGCACTTCATCTGTGCATTTGAATACTCCCGCTAAGCATCCACTTACAACAACAACCTCTACTATTGCGTTCGCATTTATCGTAAAAAAATGTTGATAACATAAAAAAGAAAAATGAAAATGAAAAGGAAAGAATGAAAGTAAAAGAATTGAAAATAAAAGAACTAAGATGAGTTGTGAGGTGAGGAGCGCAGTAAGAAATCAACCCTCAACACGTTCACTTTTTCTGTTTATTCTGCGGGTACTCTGTGCGGAGGGCAGGTCTGTAGACGTTCTGGTTTGAGTTCATCTATTCACTCAAAATTCTCTAAACAAATTTTTGAATGCATGAGGCAATTGTAGTTGTTGCTGCTACTGATACTAATACTGTTGTGGCTGCTCCAATTGTTTGTTGCAGGGATCGCCAAACCTCTCATTTGACTAGGATTGACTAAACTCAGCATTTTGGGCACCTGCAGAGATTTGACGAGTGAAAATTTCTTTGTTCGGGTACGCAGGTTATACGAAACATATGATAAATAAAATAAGGACTACATTAATTCCAATGAAAATGAGTTGTTTGAAAAATATGTTGCGAGACTATTGAGAAAAATTTAAGAAATCTGTATTGCGAATATTCTAAATGTTTCGGACTTTTTTTGAAAGAACAGAGCGAAGTAAATAGTGGCATACCAGAAATTAGCTTCTTGGTAAAGCAAATCAACAAAAGAGCATTTTTTTAATTATTAAATGCAAAAATTTGTCAAAATCAGTCACGTACTACTCTCCCTTCAGTTTATTTATAATACCTAAAGTTAATAATTATACAATATAAAAGGAGTGTAGTAAGTAGCAAAAGTATCTGTTTACTTTCATCGCCCAGCTTATCTGCCACCGGAAAGCCAGTCGTTATCGTCCTGAATATTATAAAAAGGGCGACGAGATGGAAGTCAATTATTCACCAGTCAGTTGAGACTTGTAAACATAACTACAGGCTAATGAAACGATAACGCTCAGTGTAGGTTAGGTAGGGTTAGCCAGGTTGCTTGTCTAAAACAAGACATGCGGTAACTCTAAGGCCCATTGTGATATCTGCATTATCCCCTCAACCTAAGCCCCTAACTAAGTTGGTCTCCAAAGAAATAATCGCCAAGATATTTGCAGGGCTTCTTTGAAGTGCAGGACATTCACAGAGTAAGTGCTGTACCGACTCAATTTCTTCTTGCTGTGTGGCTATGTTGAAGACATTTAAAGATTCAGTTTTGGCTTGAGCGCTTTGGAGACCCTACAATTAGTAGTCGGATACCACCTTCTATTAGTTTCCGTGGTTACGTTCAAGTCAATCGCAGTGTATAGTTCATTCAAAGTAATGGTTATATCCTCTACCATTCGCGGGTGGCCGGGAACCCAACAAACTGTGGTGTTGTTCGATAAGCGGGAGCGACCTCATGAATTTTTTTGTAAATATTGAATTGATGCGCCTTGAGGTCACTGCCTTGATCGTTGCCAGTGCCTTGAAAATGGTAAGGTTTGCTGGAGGTAAGTCCATTAGTCTTATCGTTTTTGCTGCTTTGTCTATAGCGTAGATCTCAGCTTGGAAGACACTAAACTGGTTTGGAAGTCTTAAGGAGCAATTTAAGAATAATTGTTCCGAGTATACTCCCGGCCCTGTGTCATTGTCCAACTTTGAGCCTTCAGTATAAATATGGTGACCACTATCATCTTTTTTGACTCTGCTTTGCCAATCCGTTCTGTCGGGTATTCGTATTTTATAGTCTTTGTTCAGATCTATCTTGGGAGCCAGATAGTCTGTTTTCGACACGTCTTGCTTGTGTTACAAAGATATTAGACCTGATGTATGACCGCTCCATAAACTGGTTGGGAATTACAGACTCGTGAGCTAGGTGAACAAAATAATGAGCAAATAATGTGACTCACTTAAACAGTGACGAAAAAGGTTGCCACAACCTGACTACACCAGTTGTCGCTTTAATAGCAACAATAATAATACAAACAACATGCTGTGTCTGCTGTATCAAGACGGTGAGAGGTGAAAGGGAGTTCCGTAGCACGAAACCAACAGACAATATGATAAACATTTAAAATAAAACGTACGCTGTGAAAAAATGTGTCGTCTAAGTCGAAGAAATTATTCTTAAGTCATTTTATATATTCAATTCAAAGCCGTGCAAAGTACGGATCTAGCGAAGGGCTAGTCGTACATTACATCCGTTTGGATATCAACGCGTCGCCACGCACGTAGGCAGATATTTTACACTGGTTCCCTGTATGTATTTGAATATGACTTGAAAACTTATGGAAATCCCATTATGGAACCTTCCGAGTTTACTGAGCTTAGTAGCAGCAGCATAAACATTCCCAATACTTTCATACGGGGAATGCTGGTGGAGTGACAGTCCTTGGCCGGATATAAATCCGGGTCTTTTCGGTAACGTAGGACCGACTCGTTGCACTGAGCTTAGTCTCAGCTATAGGTTATAAACGCAAAAATCTTAGGGTAGTGCTTTTCAAAGGGGGCAAGTGAATAGAAGGAAATGAGAAAAATTACGAGCTTGCTAAGGCAGACATCCGCTTGCCTAGGATGAGTACGTCGAACATATGTCCCTCGCTCTCAGTTTTGAAGACGGAACTAAATCTGGAAGCACAGTCTATATGGGAAGCCTCAACCTCCCACAGGATTGCCTAAATAACTTGCGCAACTTCGAATTTGCAACACGAAAACAAATAACTTTATTTATTTATGTGAAATATTGATTGAAGTACTGACGGGACATCTCCCTCAATATCATGCAGCTAAAATGGGATTGGTCCAGAACGACGTATGTAACCTATGCGAAGAAGAAAGGGTTACGTTAGAACTCCTCCTTTACCAATATCCTGCTCTAAGTAGAACTCGTTACATCTGCCTAGGATCAGTATACTTTTCGTCTCTGAAGGATATAGCTGACAAAAGGTTAAACTGGTTATTAAAACTCGCCAAGCCATGTATCACCAACTATGTTTAACACGATTCCAACAACACTGGTAACACTACGGATCCTGGTTTATGTGAGATATATTCAGATCAGCTATATATACCTGACCTAACCTAACCCATCAAATAACCCAACAAATTTTCCCCAAATATTTTGAACCAAAAAATTAATTATTTTTCTACAAATTTTATATTATCCTAAATAATAAAAAATAAAAATTATTATAATGTTAAAAAGAATCGAAAAATTTAACTTGTCTTTTACAACTTCTTGCCGAAAGTTTCAAAATTTAATACATTTAAAATTATATTTTTTTTTTTTTATTTTCAATTCCTTCCTTTTATACTCAAGCCTGCAAATAAATAAATTTTCAGAAAAATCGAAGATCTTGTCTCCCTTTTACGATCGTTGCGACGGCAAAAGAGTGGAACACAGACAGAATTGATTACGCTGAAAATTCTGTGGGTTCGAAAGTCCGATAGGCAAATGCTTTTAAGCGAAGCGCTTTCATGACAGAAATAGTCTCATATGTTTGTGTTTGTCTGCTGAGAGGCCAGAGTTGTGAGGAGAAACTTTTGTAGATCGAACTACGAACCTATTCTCAGCAGGTCACACTAGAAGGTTCCATGTGCATATGCACTACAACAAAATCTATTATTTCCTCCGTGTATCTGGACGCATTATGAATATATAGCTCAACAAAAACGATGTGCCCAAACCATTACAAAAACAAATACCAGCATAAAAAATAAGATGAGATTTTTTAACTGTGAACACGTAGTTAAAAAAAATTGAGAGCCACAAAGGAAGATGATGAAGTGAGCGGCAAGTTGCAGAGGAGGAATTCAAAACACTATACAATAACAAACGAAGCAACAACAACAGCACGGTAGCAAAAGTAGAAGTTTCGCTAGCCAAGCAGAGGAACACACACATATAACGGCGGTTAAGGCAAAGGCAAAGTGAAAGCCAAAGTACAAGTAAAAGGCAGCAAAGCAAAACAAATTCAAGTGGAGCACGCGCGAGGGGTGGCAGGCGAGGCGGCACAGTGCGGCACGGCGCGGTCTAGCACGAATGCAAAGGCAAACTTCGCGCGCACATAAACCACCCTTGAAAATTGTTCGCGTTTCGCACAAAGTACAGCAGTAATAGCAACAAAAACAGCAGCAACAACAACAACAATCACAACAGCATCGACGACGATACAAGAGCAATCGCAGCAACAAAGTTTTAAAAATGTGTAGTGAAAAAAGGTGCAAGGAAAAAAGGAGCGCTCAGACAGCCAACCACCCACCCAAAATTTAAGTTCGTAAAAAAGTAACTCACCTCACTGTAACCCGCATTTGGCGCTTGACTTTGCTGCCAGCGTCGTAACTACTGATGAGAAGCAACTACCTTAGAGAGTATTTGCTGGCAATAAAAGTAGTAATCAAACCGCGCTCGTCGCAGCCCCCTCGCCTTGGGAGGTTGGCACTGTTAGAGCTCACTTTTCGCAAAGGACTACAACCGCTTTGCCCTTCTTGACGCAGTCCTCCTCAACGCGGCGCCACGCGGCTGGTTGACTTTGAATTTGCCGAGTTAGAAAGAGATGAGCATTAGAAGAGCTGCCGTCGCTGTCGCTGTTGTCGTCGTCGTTGTCGTTGTCGTAGTCGGCGTTAGGGAAAAGTGCGCGTTACCGCGCGAAAGAAAGAAATTATATTTTATTTTATGGGTTTTTTATATTTTTCTATAACATTCAACTACAACAACTATGGCGCAAAAATGTGTTGCTGTGTTTTGCAGCAGTAACGGCAAATAATAATTGCAAGAGGAAAGTGAAGGTTGCAGGATGCTGTAGTCGACATTAGCGGTACGAGGCACTTCTAAAGTGTTGGCAACACTGGCAGTAGGTAGGGAGGTAGCTAGTAGCTGATGTTAGTATTATAGTTGCGTTGCGTTGCGTTGCGTTGTGCTGCTTTTGAAATTACAGGGAGACATTAATTTTTTAGAATTACGCGCGCATATGAGGCAAGGATACAGAGAACACACACAGGATAACAACATTGTCAGCGAGTTTTTTCTTCCATTTCTATTGAGAGCATAGAAGGTGCGTATGCGGGAACACAAACGGAAGGTTGGCACGAAATGGAGCTGGATGGGGTTGGGGGTGGGGGTGCTTGTGCAAAGCGTGCTGCTGTTGAAGTATGGTTTCATGACGCGGGCTTAAGCAAAAGGTAGAACCACACTAGCGCATTGCCTACAGTAGTGTGCGGCTAGCGGAAGGGGAAAGTGTATGGGGCGTAGTGTGGATTGGGTTGCTGGCATGTTTGTTGGTATCTTTTATGAGCGCTATATGTTGTGTAAAATAGCGCATTTGTGCCGCACACTCATTGCCGTTTGGCAATTCGCGCACTAGTCAACTTGTGGCAATAGCATCCGATCCCCCCCTCCCCACACCGGAGCACGTTCCTAACATCGGCATTTAAATGTTGCTGGTTTCCCTTTTTTAACTTTCCTTTTTTAGAGTCTGCCTGCTCTTTTAGTGCGCGTCAACGAAATTCATTATATTTTTGTATAAATGTGTATTTGGTCTTTTTTTTGGTGATGCTGAGGAGGTACATTTTATGTATGCGTTTTAGAGCTTTTTAGATTATTTTTTGCTACATTAAAAAGAATTAATGGCATGCGCTGGCAAAATGTAGTGGCAGCCGAATGATTAGTGTTTAGTCATGCAGTCCTATTGAATAAATGTACGCGAATATAAATTTACATATGTGACTGTGAGTACGTATATATGTACGTACACATACATATACATAATATACATATATATATAACTATATATATATATATATATATGGCTGATTGCTGTTTTGAAAAGAAAAGTATTTCGCATTTTCTAAAAAAAAATATCGAAACAATATTTACAAGCTTCCAGTTATTAAGAACTGAAAAGAAAAACCGCGAAAGAGGGTGAAAGTTGCTGATGATTTAGTCACGGGTTTTACAACAAGAACTTTGCTTTTCAGAAAAAAAAAAAAAAATTAGATACAAATTATTAAAGTTTGTACTATAGTACATAGAGTAAGTCTTGGCAATAACACATAAAACATTATATCGGACAGATGTCCCCTACGACCATGGTTACATATACTTTATTCTGTTTTTACATGCATTTAATTTAACAAGAAAAATGAAAAAAAAAATATTTTTTACACAAATTCTTTTGTTTTTAAATTTAAAACAACGCCCTCTGTACTACTTGGAGTGGCATCTGTGTTTCACATTTTCCAGCGGAAGGATCGCACAGATGGTTGAGGACTTTGCTAAATTTCGTGTATCTGCGCTGTTATCGCGATCACCCGCTTCCTCTTACTGGCGCCGCTGACTATTGTGCGGCAGTAAGGATGGAATGGATAAGGTTTAGGGTTTGAGGAATGAGGAATGACCAAAACTTATTTACTTGTTTATTACACTTATTCATACAGATGGTTTCAAGACAGGGGCGATTTCCTGTAAAAACAAAAATGGCGATCTAGTGATTGACATCCAGAACGTGATTAAATTATGAAGGGAACACTCGATATTACTAAATAGTGGCAACTAAGCATGTAATGGAGAATGATGAGATCCTGATATTCTAATCGACGACTTGAGAATAGCGATAATGCACCTAAATAACAACAAAGCTGCGGGAGTAAACGGACTGCCTACCTACCTACCTAGACGGACTGCGGTTAAGCTATTCAAACATAGCGGTAAGGAGCTGTAGGGTGCATCCATTAGCTCCTATTCAAAATATGGTCAGATGAAAGAATGCCACAAGAAGGGTGCTACTGCAATCTGTGCCAAGTACCAACTGATTGGACCTTATCAGTGTATCTTTAGACCTGAAAAATCCACAATACGCTAAATAAATATCCATAAAAGGAAACACACACAAAATTTTTTTGATTTCATAGCTGCATACGGCGAGTTGCCTATATGCCGCGATGTCTGAATTTCGTATACCCGCAAAACTAATACGGCTATGCAAGATGATGTTGCTCAATATCAGAAACGCTGTGCGAATTGGGAAGGACCTCTCCGAGCCGATTGATATTAAGCGAGGTTTCGTACAGGATGACTCTCTGTCGTGTGTTGACTTTATTCTGATGATGGAAAGGATCGTGCGAGCCGCAGAACTTAGTCGCTCAGGCACAATTTTTTATAAGAACATACAATTCTTGGCGTTTGAGCCTCTTCCAAATGGGATAAAGAGGCAAAACCAATGGGTCTAGGGGAGAGGGAAGATTATCTAGAAACTTTTTTATGGGAATTTATTCATTTACCCAGAAACTGATTTAGAGCACCTTACATAAGGATGATCTCAAGAAGAAGCTCGATGAACGTCTAACACAAAAATTTACGAAAAAGAAATCAAATTCACGCTTACGATCTTTCCCAGAAACATAACAAAGTGGTCCTGCTTTAGAAGAGGGCGATGAAAATTCGATCCCATATGTGGTCAAATTTCGGTGAGCTAGTCACAAAGATCATCTCGTCTGGATTAACGGCGAGGTTAGGTTTTGCTACGAGCTCGGTAAGCGTGAAAGCTTGAACTGCCCCATCGAAACAAACAGTCAATTTGCGGCCAGAATTTATACAATGCCAGGTCTTGTGCATTTTTAACAATTCACCAGAAGCTCCAAGAGCTTGAACAGGCGGTTTCAAACGGAATGCATTCTAAATGTAGTAGCAATCAGGTTTCGCCTTTTGCAAATTTTCTTAGTCTGGAAAGCTGACCTTAAAACCAATTTCTGAAAATAGCTCGGCTAGAGTTCTTTACCAATAGCGATGAAGGCTTTTTCAATCGCGGTATTATGATATTGCCTTCATGATCATCATTGTTGACATGACGGACCTGCTTGAATCTTGGCCTCCCTGAACTTGCCTTCAAAATAGGCAAAAGTTATTTAACAAAAAGGTGCATATTTTGACTGCGGATATTAGAAGATCTTAACCATATTAATTTCGTCATCGAAATAAATCAGCAAAAATGTTCAAAACTTTAAAAACTTCAGTACTTTTCGTATGACCTAATATTCAAGACCTATTTGCATTCACTTTTAACAACGTTTAATTTCAAAATGTCTTAAAATTTTGAAATCAAAAATTACAGCTATTTGCATCCCTAATTATTATTATTTTTATTTGTTGCTGTCGCGTAGGTTAGAGGCTAATGCAAAAGATTTCCAATGTTTATTCGTTTTTGCGTTGATCTGGTTTCGTTTCCGTTCTCCTTGTTTCGTTTGCGGATGGTGTACAATGGGTTTTGGTCTGCTTCTCGCGAGGAGTTGTTCGTTTGCAATCCAGTTGTCAGGTCACCACATGCGCAAGATTTTTCTGAGACAACAGTTAACAAATAATTTTAAGCTTTGTGTGGTGGATGCTGATATAAACCAAGTTTCACAACTGTAGAGAAGAACTGATTTTGTATTCAAATTAAAAATTCTTACTTTTGTGCATTTTGTCAGCTACTTCGAGTAACTTATCTTTTTTAGGCTGGCGTATGCTTTAGATTTTTGAAGTGAAACTTCATAGGCGTCGATGGACAAGCGAGAATGAAGAGTAACATTTCAAGGCCATGCAACGTTTTGGGCATTTTCGTTCCGCGAGAGAGAAAAAAGATATAACGTAGAGGAAAAGGAGAGAGAGAGCTATATCTGTATACCTGTGTATCTTAGATACACTTTAGGCTATTTTTCCTGAGTTTTTCCTTGTGGTTGCTAATTTGTAGTGAGAAATAACACTGCCTACTTTTTGGCGCTTGCTTGTTGGTGCAAACTTGTAGGACATATATTTTTGGTGCCTACTTTTTCGCGTTAAATTTCCTTGGGTGCCTACTGTTTGGGGCGTTTTTTGGTCCCAATTTTTTTGGCGTTTTTTTGGTGCCTACTTTTTGGCGCTTATTTTCGTTTCCTGGCTAGTGCTTGTGCGTACTAAATATAAGGTGTATCCATTCCGGCAACGGATTTATTGGTATTGCCTTGCGGTAATTTGTGCCGTTGCTGCGGTCCTGAAATCGCTGCGTTTCTGCGGGTGATAAACGCTCGGAGTAGTGCGTGTTGTTGCCACGGTTTGTGTCCGGCGTTTACCTACACCGGTAGGTTTTTTTGTAAATTTTGCCTATTTGTATTCTCTGCAAATGTTGTGAATTTATTTAGATATACATATATTCTTTCACTCTCTCTCGGGTCTCTCCATCTTTCTTAGTCTGCCTTGAAAGTTTCACTTCTGTTATGTGTACTACGCTACAAGCGCTTTTTATTTTTTTTAATTCTTGCACTTATATCAGTCATTGTTTCGCCATCTGGTTCCGTAATTTGACTTCCTAGATAGGTAAATGTGTCGACGCTTTCGATTTGTTCAGGGTATATTATAAAATTGTTTGTCTGGGAAGTGTTGATTTGCATGGATTTAGTTTTACCCACATTTATATGCAGACCGAGACGCGCTCTGCGTGGAAGCTGATTGCCATAATTGTATTTTCACTACAGTTCAAATAATGGTTTTTGAAATACTATCCCTCTGAGATATAACTAAATAGAGATTTTCTCCTTGCACACAATATGAATTTGGAAAATGTTTAGCTGTGGAAAATAAAACTTCGTTGTTTGTGGTCTTACTTTTGTTTTAAAATTTTTTTTTTTGATTTTTCTATTCAATAAATATAACAAACCCCGTTGCTCAATGCTTCCTCATTACGGCGGGTCTCACATTCGAACAGGAAAGCTAATTGACGTATATTTTGTGTCGCAGGTTCTGTGAAAGCTCCCACCTTCCTCCTACCTATTTCACTCATATACATACATACATATGCATAACTGCAAACATATTTACGTATGGTCTAGCACTTTTTGGATTTTTTATGTGGTCGGTGTCAACTCTTATGAGCCGCATTTACAAATTTTTACAGTACATAAAAATCTAATAGGTTTAGTGTGAGTCATCGAATATACACACATACATGCATACATCCATATGTAAATATGTACATATTTATTCAGATGAAAATACTTATACTCATTTATATGTATGCCTGCTTTCATGATCTACGTATTCAGACAGTCTATGATAGACGCATATGTGCATACACACACATACATACACATATGCATACTTGTCCATGTATGGCATGGTTAAACACAAATATCAGATGAATGAAAATACGATACTTGACCATAGTATTTTAGTGTTGCCAGGCGCTAGAGAGAATGACGTGGCCGAAAAGCATTTTGAGCGCTTTCGCCCATTTTTAAATATATTCCCCATTTTTTTATTATTATTTTTTTTTATTTATATTTTTTTTATGTATTTTTACTTTTGTCTTTACTCGTTTATCCTTTCTCGTTTCCCGGTTTTCGCCGGATAATAGGCGTCGTCTGTATAATTGTGTGACTTTCATTATTTTAATATTGTATTAGCACAAACCAACGCACGTTTAGAGCCAAATGTGCAGATGCATTTATGTGAGTGTTTGTGTGCATGTATGTATGTGTGTATGTGTTTGCAGACAAACATGCTAAGCGCATTTGCTCCCAATTCATTGCCAGTTGCGATTTTTTCATGTGTCACATATACATACATACATACAAATACACATATGTAGTTTCATATACGCGTGTGGGAGTATACAATTTTTGTGCTTGCTGGACTCTATCGAGAAAGGTACATAAAAGGGCGCGGAACTATATTTTTTTATTAAAAATTTCATTACTTTCTTTTTCGATTTTAAATTTCTATTTTTTTAATTTATTGTACCAAGTTTTGTTATAATTTAATAAAACTCTTATATATATATATGCATGTGTAAATAAAATGAGTTTGAATGAAAAGACAAAGCGATGTGTCGCATTAGAAGGACAAAGCGGTCTTAACAAAAAAAAGGCAAAAAACATTTTCTTTTTTTTCCTGCATCTGTAGGTATCAAATAACCCATTTAGCAAGAAATTCTGTTTAATATGGATACTTTCGAAGTAAAATTTTCTAAAAGCTATGTATGTTCCATAGTCCGCAGTGGCGCAGATCCCCGAAATTATAGCCTGAAGTCATAAAAGAAAACCAATAATTCTAAACTTCGTTGATCCAAAGATTTTGGCGTTTCTGTTTTTGAATTTTGTATTATTTATAAACAGAAAAACCTGTTGCTTCCACTATAGTGTATAAAGAATCATTTCATTTGTGCAAAAATTTTTACGCGGGTGTTTTCAAGTTGCGGATTTCGATTTGGAAGCTAAGCAATAACATTAAATAAGCAGTATTTTTAACTTCAGGCAATTTTTTTCCGCAAAAAATCGACTAACATTTAAATTTTTATTTTCCTGTTTCGTACCTACATAAAAATGATTTTTTTGTCCTCCATTGCAGTAGTCAAGAAAAAAGCTGATTCGGGTAACAAATATTTGCTCTTGTTCGCTTTGCTTTTGCTGACTGCAGAAATGACGAGAAATGACTTCATAGACTCTTAATTACCTTTCTAAAGGCGAAAGATTTATTCGACAACGGAAGAGAAGTCAATAAAAAACCTTTCTAAACTTTTGTTTTTTTTATTGTCTTAATGCAACATTTTTATGTCTCCCAAATTGTCTTATAGGTAGCAATGAGTTTTCTAAAGTAATATTTTATAACAATGGAAGAAGTTCTTATTTGACATGAAATGCTTGGGATACATGTAATAATAAAAATTGAAATTATTTGCGCTTATGCCTATAATTTATAAACAATTTAAGTATTTAAAAAAAGTCTAGTTGTTTCAAGTTCCGGCATTTGTATTGTCACAACCCACATTTGAAAACCTTTTTTGACTTTTTCACTTTTTCTAATTTCGATTATGTATTTCCTTCATATTTCTACGAGTTCGAAACTCATCAGGCACAGGTTTTATATGCAGTTAAAAAAATTAGCAGGGTTTGCTAGAATTTGGAGCAAGAAAAGTAAGAGAAACAAATAATTTTAGTTTTTATTTTCAATTTAAGGTAAATTTGTCGATTATTAGATCACTGCACCGCCATTAGGGTGGTGTTTTTCTCTAATAAATATGGCTTATGATACGAGGGGTGCCTTTTATATGTCGGGATTTGGCAACCCTGGTGTTGCAATCTGGCAACTGATAGCTGTATCGCAAAGTTTGGCATTTTTTGGGTTTTACGTACTCAGAACGTTTTGAAATACCAGCGCTATTTGTGTTGTTTACAGTAACTTAAAAGATTCATCTCGGTCCAAAAATGGAATTAAATCGTGAACATTTTCGTGCGATTAGTTTTTACAACTTTTGACGTGGATTAACTCAGCAACATTGCATGGATGAACTCAATTCATTTTTTGGCGATGAAGCTCCATCAAGGACCAGTGTTTATCGATGGTATGGTGAATTCAATCGTGGTCGTAGTTCACTCCAAGACGAATTTGTTGTTCCGAAAACTATTGATGCTGTGCGCGAACTGATATTGCAAGATCGTCATGTGACCTATCGTGAGATTGAGACAATCTTAGGCATTAGTGGGACCAACACACATTCAATATTGCATAAACATTTCACTGTCAAAAAAATTTGTTCGCGTTGGATCCCACACAATTTGTCAATCGCTCAAAAAAAGGCTCGTGTCGATTGGTCGAAGGAAATACTCAAAAAATACGATCCCGGGGCTTTGAAACACGTCTATGACATCGTGACGTGATGATGGATTTACGCGTATCAGCCCGAAAGTAAACAGCAGTCGACTGTATGGGTGTTTCAAGATGAGCCAAATCCAACAAAAGTTGTTCGCGCACGAAGCACTTCCAAGCAAATGGTCGCCTGTTTTTTCGGAAAAACACTGGACATGTCGCAACCGTTCCACTAGAACAACGCAGAACAGTAAGTTCTGAGTGGTACACAACCATTTGTTTGCCAGTTGTCTTCCAAGAAATTAGGAAAACCAATCGCCAAAGACGGATCACTCTTCACCAGGGCAATGCGAGCTCTCACACATCGGCTCAAACAACTGCATTTTTGAGCACCTAAAACATCGAATTAATGGGTCATCCGCCGTATAGTCCTGACTTGGCACCAAATGACTTCTTTTTATTCCCGTACGTAAAAAACAAACTGAGAGGTCAACGTTTTTCGACACCTGAAGAAGCGGTTGCGGCATTCAGAATGCGTGTTTTGGAGGTACCTCATTCAGAGTGGCAAAAGTGCTTCGACAATTGGTTCAAACGCATGCAAAAGTGTATAGATCTTCATGGAGAATATTTTGAAAAACAATAAAGTGATTTTCGATGATTGAAATTTGTTTTTGTTCTCTAATTCCGACATATAAAAGGCACCCCTCGTATTGGAATATATTGATATAGCAAAATTGCAACGCATAGTGTAACGTCGGCATGTAATAAGTGAAAAGATTTTCAGAGGTGTGGTCAAGATCGGACCGATAGTTGGCTCTCTGCGAATTTGATAGAATCAGCTTTGATTCAGGGTTTGTTTGCGAAAACACTAAGAATATGTCGGTGATGTATGGAAAAATCAACACGTTCCCTTCGCAGTCGGTTCTTCGTAACAGGAACGATCCGGATTTATATCCGGCCAAGGACTGTCACTTAACCAGCACTCCCCGTATATGTATGAGGAATGGTTATTCTGTTCTGGCTCTCTTTTGTCAAGTACTCCAACACCTTGAACTTGCCATTGACCATCGGGAATTATTAATTTTATATCACTTTATATTATTTTTTAAATACTTTTTAACTGCTTTACAGTTTTTTCCGCGCACTACTCCAAAGTGAAAATATTATCCATCAAATATCAGCAATGACTGATAGATCCAGGGATATATGTAAATACTAGCAAACCCGGCCCCCTTCGCTGGGCACACTAAAATAGAATAGATATGGTTTAGAACAGAAAATATATGGTTTTCATATTATTTATTTCTTTATTCTTTATTCAAGCGCTTTGGCATAAACAATATTTTTTGTTTTTCTATTTGTTTCTGAGTAAATATAAAATATACATTGAAAATCAGGAAAAAAGAAGATTGTTTTTAAATTTCAAATCAACGCATATGAATAAACAATCGTCTTTTTTCCTGATCATCCATGAATTTTTCGTTTCAATTTATATGTTGGAGCTTTTTTAACCATTATCCATTTATATTTTTCAAAAAAAAAAAAAAAACGAAAAAAAATTTTTTTTCCACGAACACATAATTTCATTCGGATTTCACATTAAATTCTCAAATTTCGTAAGAAATTATTCACTGTTCCAAAACCCACTCCAAAAAAATTCACAAACAATTTTTACATGTTGCACTTACGTTTTTTCCTTATGGCATCCAAATCAAAAAGAAATATTGACACATTGTAACTCACACTGTCAATTTGACAGTTCAGTTCCGCCCCAAGCGTTAAAAAAGTAAGCGACATTATGGCTGGCTCAAAAGAACGCTGTACCCGTTGCCACTGCTCCGAATTACAACCAAACTTTACGAAACCCATTTTCAATACTTACTTAACAATGTGCATAAGTTTGGTTTAATTCGGTGCAAAGACACGGCGGGTCCACGTTTTGGCATATATTTCGAGACCCTAGTCATCAATAGGTATGAAAATTACCCCGTATTAAAGCACTTATCAACAGCTTTCATTTGATACCCATATTGTACATACACAACCAAAGGTTACCCGGGTCCACGTTTTGATCTATATCTCGAGACCCCAGTCACGGAGCGGCATGAAAAATACTCTGTACTAAAGCATTCACCAACAGCTTCAATTTGATATCCATATTGTACAAACACATTCTAGGGTCCACGTTTTGGTCTCTATCTCGAGACCATAGTCACGGAGCGGCATGAAAAATACTCTGTACTAAGGCATTCACCAACAGCTTCAATTTGATACCCACATTGTACATACACGTCCGAAGGTTACCCGGGTCCACGTTTTGACCTATATCTCGAGACCCTATCTACCAATAGGTATTCAAACTATACGGAAATCATCTTCAATACCTTCTTAACAATGTGTGTAAGTTTGGTATAATTCGGTGCAGACACGTCCGGTTAGCGAACACACACAAAAAGTTGACTTTATTTTATATATAAGATTTTTTTCAGTTTGTGTCCGAAAAATCCAAATATCTTACGGAACCCTATTTTTTTCCAAAATAAAATGTAATCCATGTTACTCTTGGATAATGTAGTTTTCGAATGGTGAAAGAATTTTTAAAATCGGTCCAGTAGTTTTTGAGCCTATTCGTTACAAACAAACAAACAAAGTTTTCCTCTTTATAATATTAGTAAATAAAAGGCAATAAATTATATTCTTTACCAGAGCCAGAAGCCTTAGCTAGAATTACTATTTCCATAGGTTTATCTGTTTCATATTAGAGATGATATTCAGATCCGGTGATGTGTAACAAAGATGCATGAAATGGTCAGAGTTACTTAGCTCTCTTTGCTGTTGGCGCACGTAATTGAGTACTTTCACTCGTTCGCATTACTCTGCCGCCACTGTCGATGATTTGGATTCCACTTTGCCACCGCTAACTAACTTTTTTCAAATACTCGTAGCAACACTAATACCAACGCATATTTTCGGCTGGGGCCACCCTTTCTGTCGAAATGAGAAATTAAAATTAAAAAGTGCTAAAGTAAAACAACAGTGAGTAAAATCCAAAAAGTTCGCCTCACGTGGATTGTGCGTATGTGTGTGTGTGTGTCTGTGTGTGTGCGTGAATGGTTGGGGACAGCAGTTAAATGTACTAGTCGCCAAATGCTGCCACAGCCCAGCAACAACAAAAACAGCATCACACATGCCAGCCAAATAGTTTGTTGCTGTTGTTGTTGTTACTGCTGCTCGGTTTGTAAAAAAGTGGAGAAAAAGGCGCGAGCGAGACGAATGAGCTAAATTTGTATAGAAAATTAGTTAAAAAATTACGCCAGAACAGAGTGAATACGACACAGGCATAGGCATACCATGTCACACACACGCGCGCACACGCACACACGCACACACCTACTCAAGCACATAAATTGGCGGGGATCATATATGCTTTTGTATCCTAACGGTGCGTTTCAAAACATACACAACAACAAACAGCGAGCAACAAACTCTCGCACACGTTTTCACAATTACAAAGAAACAACAAAAACAACATAAGCAATGGCATGAGACTCAACGCGGCGGCAGATGAGGAGCGGCATTAGTGGGCGGTGTTAGAAAATTTTTGCAATTTTAATTTGTTGGCAATGGCTTACGGTGAGTGGGCAAAGCAGCAGGGACGAATTTGTGCTCGCATGTAGGTGAAGCCGAGGCTGAAGCTGGAAGCACAGTTAGATGGGAGCTTGCGGCTTAAGCGGAGTGTGGTCCTTTTGCACCTTGTTGTTGTTGGTGTTTTCCGTTATTTGTGTGTCATAAAGCACCCCATTAGAGGCGCAGCAACAGTAGTAGTACGGATAGCGTCGAAAGGGATGAGTGAGCAAAGGGAAAGGTGCAGCCAACCAAACCAACAGGCGTGTGGGAGCCAACCAGCACCCGCGGCCGTCGTCGCCGTCGTCTTTGCTGGCATCATCCGTCCGCAGCGGATAGCGCATTTCGAGTTGCGACACACACACACACACGTATGTACGTGCCACACACATGCCTTGCCACGAATGCAAAGTGCCGCGTCAATGTCAATGAGGGTACATATGCTCATGCATACATATGTATGTATGTGTAGACAAAATTAGAATTTGTTCAAAAACAGCTAGAGTCGCCCCAACAAAAGGAACACACGAATTAGTCAGTTGTACTCGCACCCAGGATAAAAGCAAAACTGATAAAAACAGCCGCATGATATATTAAGTTGACGTTAGAAATATACAAAAACAAAAAAAGCGCACAGGGCCTTTTATTTCATCCAATCTCTCCGCAACACTACACAAACACACGCACACACGCAAACAAGCAAAAAAGTTGAAAAACTGGTATCTCAACCGCTCAACGGGGCAGGACGAACGCGACTAAATGGAAGTAGGCGCTGTAAGCACAGGCAGACTGGGCTGTCATTACCAGGACTACGAGGATGACTTGGCAGTGGATGGAGATTTGGTGATAAACACACGCGTGCTTATTTGAGTGCGTGCGCGTACACTGGCGTGTGTGTTTGCATTCACATTCGTGTGTAGTTGTGCCAAATTTCAAATCGCTTCACAGACGCGCGCCATTCGTTTGCGAGTTGCTAAATTAAAAAGTAAGCTTTGCTTATAAAGAAAACAAAAAATAAATAAAAAACTATGCGCTCAAAAACACAATCCCCCGCACCGAAAGGTGAAAGCCGTATGTGTGCGTAAATTAAGGAGCTTCCAGCGAATGCCAGTGAATCGGGATAAATTTCATGTTCACGAAAATTTTTAGTTATTTTAATTTTCGTGGAAAAGCACTATCGAATATCGAGACCACCAAAAAAAAATAAATTTTAAGATTTTGGTTGTCGACTCGATTTAAACGGCGATCAGCTTGGAGGTATCTTTTCCAATACAGTTTATTGACAGATCATCGCGTGACTTCTGTCAAACTAAAAACATTTCAGTATTCATTGACATTTCACCATGGAAAGACTTACGCCTCAACAGCGTTTACAAGTCGTATAACTACGACGACGCTCGTGAAAGGGGCTCATCGCGCCTTCAGGTCAACTTATGGTGTACATAACCGTCCTAGTGAATGCAGTACTCAGCAAACCATTGACAAAATTGTGAATAATTTTACATTATTGGATGATACTCGACCTATTAGACCACGTACAGCTCGAAGTGAAGAGAATATTGTGGCTGTAAATGAGAGTTTTGTCGAATACCCGAAGAATCCATTCGGCACGATCTCAACAACTTGGCCTACCTTATGGTACTACTTGGGCGGTTTCACGCAAAGTTCTTGGTTTGCAAGCAAATAAAATACAGCTAGTCTAAGATTTGAAGTCAGCCGATCTACCAAAGTGTCATAATTTTAGTTCTTGGGCTCTTGAAAAACTCGCCAAAGATCAGCATTTTGAGACGCGAATTTTCTTCAGCAATGAGATTTGGTTTAATGGCTACGTCAATAAGAAAAGTGACCGTATTTGGGCTGAAGAGCAACCCGAAACCACTCTAGAACAGGCATTACATCCATTGAAAACTACCGTTTGGTGCGGCTTATAGGCTTCAAAGACGAGGCTGGTGCGAATTTAATAGTGAATTGGCGAACGCTATCGCGCAATAATAAATAACTTTTTGATGCCGTAAATTGAAGCCCATGATCTCCACAACTTTTGATTCCAGCAAGACGGTGCTATTTCCCACATAGCATGTGGAACAATGGATTTACTGCGTCGTCGCTTCGGTGAGCATTTATCACTCGTCTCGGACCGGTGGATTGGCCACCAAGTTCGTGTGATAGCACGGACTTTGGACTTTTACTTCTGGAGGTATGTAAAGTCTAAATGCTTTGTGAATAAACCAGCTTCGATTGAGGCATTCGCAGCCATTATTACAAAAATTATTCACGAGATACCGACCGAAGTCCTCCAGCGGGTCATTCAAAATTGGTGTTTAGGGATGAACGAGTTACCGCGCAGTTGCGACCAACATTTGAAAGTGATTATCTTTATAAAATAAATGTTATGAATGGTTCTACGCAAAAATAATAATGATTGCCCAATCAATTTGAATTTTCGTTGTTATATTTCATTCTAAAATTTGATACCTTTAAATTAATCACCCCTTACCACAATTTTCTGTAGCTTAGGCAAAGTCCCCCCAAATCAGGTGAAGCAACTAAAGCAGCAAAGCTCTCACTATGCCTAACACCCATTCACTGCCATCAATTAGGGATTCGAGGCTTTTCGATATGCAACTCTTTTTTCTCACGTCTGTCATTAAACAAATCTTTTCAACAGACTAACCATCTTTTTTCAATTGAATTCTGGTTCATATACAGTTTCAACGAGTAGTGATTTCAACCTTTTCAAATATTTTGTTGAATTCTGGTTCATATACAGTTTCAACGAGTAGTGATTTCAACCTTTTCAAATATTTTGTTGGTTGGTAGTAACGTTGGTAATACGAAAATACTTTTGAAGAATTGGCATTATGTTTAATAACTCTATGAATTTGGTAGTAATAAAAAAACTGAAAGTAATTTTTGAGTAGGCTGCTGATATAATCCGAGACAAGTTTTATTTTCAAGAAAATTGGATCCTGTATATTTTTTTCCTTGTTCACTCCGCTCGGGAGCATAGGCCTTGACAAGACTCTACCATCTTACACGGTTACGGGCTGTTGTTAGTGCGCCGTCCCATGTAATGTCGGCGTCAGCTAGCTCGCGCAGCATCAACCTTCTCCAAGTCATGCTTCTACTACCCGTATATTTTGTGTACCATCGAGATGTCATATGCGAGCATTTCTATGAAAATCAAGTCTACGTAACCCGAGCGATTTATAATAGAATAGGGAAAGCTACTTCAGAAGGAGAATGTTTCATGCTATTACAAAAATATCAACATCATGCCGACCCATCTAAACTATTTTTCCATCTCTTTCCTGTGTCATTTTTGAAGCCAGCATCGAACATTTATTTCTCTGGGTACCAAGAGGGCGTCAGTAGTCCGTCATTATGCAGCACCATTTTTCAGTTAATTTTGTAAGATCGCGAAATCCTTCTGGCCACGTTTGGATTGGAGGCGCTCGAGGAATATTCTGAGGATGACAAAATCTCAGCTCTCAGCCCTCTCACGGGACACTACATGCATGCCTTGAGACTCGGGCTTTCCTTCTTATCGTTTTCTCTCCCTTTCCTTCTTATCGTTTTCCTACACCTACTTCTTTTCCGCCCTCTTACTATGGCACCACAAAGGATAAAGCAAACTTCTTTCGTCCTAGTGGGCCCGTTTTCTGGGCATCCATTACAACCTAACCTAACCTAACCTTGTTCCTAGGTCAGTGACTTGGGATCCGATACGTGAGTGCGCCGAATGTTTGTTTCATGACTCAAGGTACTTCGTTTTGTCCTCCCTTATAGCTTAATAGTTTCCTAACCTAAGGTACGAGTAAAGGGCGATTTAATTTTTTAAGGCTTACATTGCCGTAGCCAAATGTGTTTGTTCGTGCCCAACATCTGGTAGGGCCCGGGTTCGAAACTCACTATGGACGTCAAGCACCGAGTGATAGAATAGTTTTTTTTTAATACTTTGCGCCACTCTGAAGGCAATGACAAGCCTCATAGTGCATTTCTGCCATAAGGAAAAAAATAAACTATAAAAAGCAATGTGTTTTTATTGCAACTTCAAACATACATCTTACTCCACTAAAACTTAATAAGTTATAAAACTGCATACAACAAATTTGAATATGAATATTAAAAAAAGAATAAAAAATACTCGAAACACGTGAAATGTTAACAATGTTAATAATTATCCGATTTATGAAACTTAGTGCAAAGCTATTGAAGAGCAAAAGTTAATTGCCGATTGACCGAAAAATAATCAAAATTTCGATAAATGAAGTATACACATTTTCGGTGGAAGATATCTTAGCAGTTAATTGGAAATGCCTCCTTAAATTTGGAAAAGAAACACGCACCATGCAGGCGAACCACTTCAAAACACAAAACACATACCTAATGAGCTCTGGGTTTCCCTCTAGTAGCGCTATGGATCGAACCGGTCTATGCGTGACTACAAGCAGTTCATCCTAACCTTACCCAACCTTTGGTGGAAACTGACGAATGTAGTTCTTATAAACGAATTTAATTGAATAGAACTCAAACGTTTGGAGGTTGCTCGAAGGGGCTGTGCCATTAGTGCGGGGCAAGTTAAGGTTTGTACTTCCGATCAAGTTATGTAAATACCCAATGCGTTTATATGTTGCATGTGCCACACTCTGTGTACTCCTTTTCTTCTCGCATACGACTATGCGCCTTTATGTGGTCGTCCACATAACCTAAGGATTGTTAATTTACGCTTTTTGTCAAGAAAATTTGAAATATGCAAAAAATTACAACAAAAAAAAAAGAACTGAAGAGTAAACTAACATAATTCCAACTTACGACAATTCACAAAAAACTTCGACTCTCATCTAATTAGTACAATTTGATTCCCTTCACTGAGTGCTCATTCCAACGTTGACAAACCGTCAAGTTGCTGTGCAAACAACGAACGCAAAAGAATGCAACAACAGCGAAACGCTGAATTAACAACAAAAAACCGCGATAGTAAGACGCACAATGTAGAAGAACTGAAGGCAGCTGACAGCAACGCTCAGCAACAGCAATGCAAAGCAGATGAATATGTGACAAGACGCAAAGATATGTGGGAACGTTCGCCTCCTCCGCTGTCGCGCCCGAGAAGACGGCAAACGATGATAAGACAGCACATGCAATGAAAAAAGCATAAATTAATTTCACTTTTCCCCCAGAAGCGCGTACACACGCACACACATACGCTCATACTAGCACATAAGCGTCTAGAAACACACTTGCTAAAAATGTAGTTCCACATACGCCCCACGCGCCCCCTTATGGACTGGCTTGAACTGAATTTTTTCTTTTTCTATATTCTCTTGCCAACTCCCGTGCAACTGGATGAAACTGGATGTGTGGGTGTTTACATGTGTTTGTGTACGCGTGCATGTGCCTTATCCACGCACCGTGAAAATATGTAAGCTGTCGCATGTTGCCGGTCTCACAGTTCAGATTTCGTGGCAAAGTGAATGCAAAGAATGCACACTGAAAAAGTGCTCAGTTTCAGGATGCTGTTATGTGCCACTACAACATGCTCTCGTCATCCTGTCTGCCCAACTTTGCTTGAGTCCGTTTTTACATTTCTTTCCTTTAGTGGTCCTGATTTTTTTTCTTCCAGATACGCAAAGAAAATATTCTCTTTAGCAGCCTAAGAGCAGAGTTTTACAAATGAGCGCGCAAGAGAAAGTCACACAGCACATCTCTGCACCAACTACAAAAGTTAGGACAGCAAAAGGAAAAAATGAAGCGAAAACCAAATCTGAGACGAATACGAAAGGAAACGTGGAAAAATGCCTTGCTCGCGAACAGCAGCGCTATCATCGCCTTCACCTTCGTCTCCGTCTTCGTTATTGTTATCGTAGCTGTTGCTTTTGGACGACACAACAAATAGGAGAAGGAGCGCTGCGGCCATAGCGAGTACTCGCAGCAGCTCCAGCGCTCGCTTACGCAGTGGCCTCAAGTTGCTTTTTTTGGTCCATGTCACTGCTGCTTGGCTGCTGTTGTTAACGGTTTGTATGCGACCTCGGCTGCGTGGCTCCACCGGTGGGTGCTTTTCTTGATGATTATGGCGACGATAATGATGATTGCAATGGGTTTGATGGCGTTGAAAATGATGGCGCGACGCCTCATATCGCCCCCGACTACCCGCCGCTATCATCTACTTTGCACGCTCTCTTCACGCGGCGACTCGCACTGGACGTGCGGTTGGAGTCTGGGTTACTGTTAGCGCCACATTTCGTCTGTTGCGCTTCTTTGTTTCCTTGCGTGGAAGCTTCTTCTGTCTGCTTTGCTGCTAATTTTCTTATTATTTCTCCTTGGACTTATTTTCGCTGGTTCACATTAATGTAGTTGTAAACTTTGGTTGTTGCTGCCATCGTTTATGGCGGCTATACTCGTTTATTCTGCCGTCTGCTACTCCTATTTTCATAGTTCATTTGATACGTTTTGGGTTGTGTGATGCAGAGCGAGGCATGGACCACCTACTGCCGCCCAGTCGGTCGCGTCTGACTGAGAAAACTCTTGTGGCTGAGTTCTAAAGGAACACAGCAGTTGTTGTTGCGCTCGATGCTACTGTTAATGCCATGGCTGTGGTGTGGTGATAAATAACTGAAGGCCACAACGATTTGCCAAGACGATCGCCAACATCTTGGACATTTAGTTTGTGTTTAGACGTCGCCGGCCATCGCACGTTGGACATAACTGGTCGTTGGTTGAATAAAATGTGGCTGCCTGTAAGCTTTGCGACGAAATGGATTTCGATAGTTTGAGTGCGAGTCGGTAGTGATTAAAAATTGTACCTTCATTTGCAATGTTACATTGAAGTTACATACAAAACTAGTGAAATAATAAAAGTATTGGTCTATTTTAGGCCCTTAAATGCACCACGAGGCGACACAGGGCCCCGTTTGCTCGTAGCCATAAATTTCTTTGCTCACAAAAATAATTCATTCGGGTCTCAAATGAGGTTTTTCTATACTCATCTGTGTAAAAGGCTTATTAATTACCATTTTGCATTGCCGCCTCATTTGACTGAGCGAATCATGCGAACGCCTGCCGTGTAGAGTGAGTGCCGAATAAGTACTTTCCGCCAACAAAAAATAAACATAAAAATAAAAATAAAAAAAAAACAGACTATAAAAATGAGTCAAATAGCGAAAGGAGAAAAATTATCCTTTTTTCGGTTGGTTATTTTTAATCGAGCACTCTTTTCGCCGCACTTACTCACTCACTCACATACAAAGCCATTCGCTCGCATATCGCCCAGTCTCTTCATCGACTGGCCCGACATTCGCTGGAGCTACAATCCAACTGTTAGAAAAAAAACCACCCTACCCACCCCACTGCATTCTATGCCTTGCCAACAAAAACAACGTCGTTTCCCCTTTTGAACGTGGTCACGAAGGGCGAGATTTTCGCCTCGATTCGCTGCGATGTGCGCGGCAATACTCGCAAGGGGATGTGCTCGCAGCAGTCGCGGGGCTTGGGCGGCGGTTGGGAGTTGGTGAACGGCATGCACAAGTGGGGTTGTTTGCGAATTCGTATTTTTATTTGCATTTTTCTCTCATTTTTTAGGTTTTTTAGTTTGTTTTGTTTTCTTCTGTTTTGTTTGCTATTGCCTTTTCCCAACTTTTCCCTTTTTCGGCACACACAATTTTTGTTGCATAGTTCGAGTGATTTTTATTTCAACTGTTCTGTGTTCGTTCGCATACGTCGCATTCGTTTTTTCATTATTTTCATCTTACTTTTTATCTTTTTTAAATTTTATTTTATTTTTATTTTTTTATTTTTATTTGCATCCTTTTTTCTAGCGGCGACGATATGAGCGAGCGAGTGAGCGAGTTTGTGAGTGAGTGAGTGCGCGGCTTGACTGGGGCAGAGCGCATATGAGTAGTGGAGTATAGTGAATAGTGAGCAGCGTTGGCAGGTGCGCGGAGGCGTGTGTTCAGCGGGTTGAGTAGTGAAAGGAGAAAGGATGCAGCGTCGCAGATGGATGGCTGAACGGTTGGATGAATATTGCAGACAAAGCGGCGGTCGGCTGTTTGCGGGGGTAGCAGCATGCGTGCGCGTAGTTTAAAGGGCTTGAAGGTGGTTGTTTAGATTGGTTGGTTGGATTGTATGTGCGATGAAGTGGAGTGGTGGGGTTGGTTTGTAGCGCGGCTGGTAGTTATTATTTTAATGGTCATGGTACACATCGGCGTTGCGCTGCCACTCAGCATCATTGCCAGCTGAGCGTTAGCGCACAATATGAATCGTTTATGGAAAAAGGCAAACATTGTTTGGGTTAGAAAAAAGGAAGCGCCAATGTTTAGCGGCACTATGCGTTTAACCGTCATTGCGCTTAGTAGTACGCGCGTTGTCGACATTCGTTAGTTTGTTTGCTTTGAAGCGCCGCTTCATATCTCGCGGCACAAATTCGATTATCACCTTCTGGGCGATAGGTAAAAATTATAAAAAACAAACTCAAAAAAACAACAAAATATACAAAGTGTCGCTTTATTGCCGCATTTGCTACGCCCAAACGTAACGGGTTTAATTGTGCGCCAAGCTCTATTACTACTCGACCCGACGACGGGCACATCTTCCGTGCCCTTTCATAATACAAAACAAAATTAACTTTGCGAAAAATCCTAAAATAGTCAGAGACACGGACAGACGAGGCAACATCAACATTTATTATATTTACAACAATAATGGCCAACAACATTGGTCACAACAGCGGCAGCAACAGTGCACATTGTCAAAGAACTAAAATGTTGCTGCAGCCGTCGCCGCAGCCACTAGACGAGCCGAAGACATTTGTGCCAGTCAGCTTTCACTGAGGCAGCGACCACAACTGCTGCAGCTGCGACTGCCACTGCCACCGCCACTGTTTATACGGTTGTCGCTATGCGGCGCGGCGCAACGCTGTTCTACGACATCCACGTTGCCACTGCTGCTGCTGCTGACGTTGCTGTTGCTGCTGTCTTTGTTGTTACAGTTAGCGTGTTGATGTTGTTTAGTCCTTAGTCCCGTGTCCTGCCGTTCGGTTCACTTCAATTGAGTTCCGTTTTTTAAAATAACGTTAGTTGCTGTTTGTTGCCCGATTAGTGTGCGTGTGTTGACATTTTAGCGGACGTCGATGAGACAATACAAATGAAAAACTAATACAAAACAGTTATCTTTTCTTTAAATAAACAAAGTTTGGAAGTAATTTAGTGCGCTGAAACGAAGTAAAAATTGAAAAAAAAAGGAAAGAAGGACCATGGAAAGATGTGTTTTTGAGTGTTTTTCGATTTGAGTTTTTTGCTTGTTTTGAAAACTTGAAGTTATAATTTATGAAAATTCATTAGAAAAAGAGTTAACACAAAGAAAATGTGCAATAAAAATATTTTGACGAAAACACAAATAAAAAAAATAAATAACTTTTGTGTGTTACAAATCTAATTAATATATAAAAACAAATGAAAGCAACGTTACGAATTTCGAAAATGGTTTAATTGATGGATTAACGAGGCGCGAGCCGGACCAAATTCTTTGGAAGAACCAAGAAAGTAAGTAGATTCGCAATAAAAATCATTTTTTAATAGTTTTTAAAATTTTTCTTTCCATAATCAGTATTTGTGGAAAGGCAGTTGAGTTAGAGCTTGCGTTAATTTTTAATCGAATAACATTTTTTTAAGTTTTTAAAATTTTTTCTTTCCATAATCAGTATTTGTGGAGAGGCTGCTGAGTCATTATTTATGGTACAACAAAAGATTAGGCCAAATCAAAATAAATATTAAGTACGATTGCAATATCATTTAGAATTCCTCTACAAAGGAAAAGTTTGGAAGTAATGAAAAAAAAGAAAAAAAAATAAAAGAAAAAAAATAAAAGAAAAAAAAATATATAATAAATATAAATAATAGATAATGAAAATAAATATAATATTTAAATAAAATTAAAAATTAAAAAAATTTAAATTAAATATTTTTCATATTTACTTCTAAGCCGCTAAAAGTATTATACGCGTTATTTATATCCATATAAGTTTTATTTTGTATATTTGGCACATTTTTATTGTGAACAATAAAACTTTAGTTTTTATGCAAAAGCAGTCGCTAAAATATTAAACAAAATAAATTCTAGCGCTGAAAAATGTTTGTCAGAGTAATCAAAGATATTAGTGCGGAAAAATAGCCAAAATTTATAATTAAAAAAAAATATATATAAAAAAACAGTTTTAAATCACAAATTCTCAACATTAAAAACTTCATTAGCCCTTGTTATACAAAACTCGCCTTAGTTCACGAGACAGATCAAATCAAACAAATTTGACCAAAAGACAAAAAGCTTCCCTTGTTTTTAAATTTTTGTAAAATTTTTGCCGAATTTGGAACAAGTGACAACACTGTATGGCAAGGAAAAGCAAAAAAATACAGTATTATCAGTTGCGAGTCCTGAATTCGCTTTATTTTGTAAATTTTTACGCTCAAAACGGCCTTATATTTATATTCAAAATATGGTTTTGCAAATGGTGCGGAAGCGCTAGTCCGATTCTGGATGAATCACCACTTTAACAAACCAACCAACCAGTGGTTTTGAAAGAAAACCCCCTACATAGGGAAATATCATAAAATATTGTTTAAGTTAAAAAAATTAAAAACAAAATATTTTTTAATTTTATTATTCAATTAAAAAAAGTTTTTATTTAATAAAAAAAAAATATTTTTTAATTTTTCGCATTTGGAAATGCAGTCTTACAGGTTTTCATTTCAACAAAGTAGCAATACAAATTTTTCAAATAAATTTATTTTTATTTTTATTGTAAATCGCGAAGCGTTTAGTGTGAACAGCCATAAACTTACCAAAAAATGGTGTTTGAACATAACCTGAAACTTTTGAAGTTTGTGGGAAATTTCTCCCAAAACATTTTTCTTCTTAGTTTACTAGACCTACAATTTGTTTGGCTTGAGAATTCGAGAAAATGAATCTTTCCACATTTTTTTTAACATCTGTCGGTATTAAGACTAACTGAAGGTTTATATTTTTACCATAGTGAAGATGCCAAATGAACAAACTTTCAAAAAAAATACTGCCAAAATTCCAAATCGAAGGCCGCAAGTTCACTCTTAAAACGCGTGCTCCAATTTTTGGTACTTATAATCGTCCCACCCGACAATCTGTGCGTGCTAGAGTGAATAGATTCGAGTCTAAATATTCACTGAATCTCCACAAAATTGCCGTATCACTATTGAACAGTGTAGTTTGGCTGATAATAGACACGGGAAAAATGTGTTTTTCATTGTAGCAGCGATGGAATGTTGCCAGTTAAAAAATGCTTAGGGAGCAGCTTGAATTAGTTGAAAGCTAATGACACGTTCACACTCTTTGCATTTCAGTATTGTCCAATTCTCTAATTATCAAAACTATTTTAGTAATTTCTTTTCTCAGTCTAAAGTTAAGTTCTAAGATATGCAAACCCAATATTACAACAATTTTTAGCCCATTAAATAAGTTACAATAATTTTACTTTAGTGATTTTACTCATTAAACAAACTATTTGTAGGGCATCTGGAACTCATACCATTTCCAATGAGCTTCAGTATTGCATATTAAAACCAATAAATAATAATACACCTAATTCTCTTTTTACACGATTTGTTTTGATTTGATTTTCAATATTTTCCAAATTTGAAATGCAGTGAGATTTTTCCACACATGTACGAGTTTTTTAGTGTCTATTGTGTAAAAAGAGAATTAGGTGTAATTATAAAATTAATATTTTGTGTTAGATCTCACTCGAGCATTCACTCAATAAAAAATCTGCAATTCTGTTCGATGGGCCAAACATTATGGCTGCTCTAACAGTCCGAGCATTGCATAAAAAACTCCTTTTTTTATTACCAAACAGAGCCACTTTACGATCTTTCAATACTCATCAATTTGTTAAATGAAAAATTAAATAAAAGAAAGGATCTGGCGACAACACCGCTGTGTGTTACAAATTTTTTTTCAAGTACGTGGTTTATCTTCAAGTATAAAGTATTGTTTGAATTGGCCTAAAAATGTTTCAAAAATTACTGGTACATATGTGCTAAGTGCGTGCAATCGCCATCGGGTTTTCCAATAGGGTCATAACAATTTTGCATTTAACCCATGAGTTCCCGAACGAAAATTTTAAAAAATATATTTTAATACAAAATAATTTTAGAGTAGGCAAGACGTTAGTCATATCTTCTGTGTATTTGTTTAATATCCATTTTTAGTAGAGAAATATTTTAGTATTACCTGTTGAATTTTAATATTAAAATTAAAAAAAATGTAAAGAGCATTTCTAGTAAAATTGTTGAACTGAAGATGGTGACATTTTTTAACCCTTTAGCTGTTTATGTCGAGTATACTCGTCAGAGCGAAACGAAAATTTTTCACATAATGTTGAGCTACTCGTCGTGGAGATAAAATATATCGCATTCGTAATATTATTCAACGAATAAACTGCAATTTTTTCTCTGAAAAATTGCTTAGCCCTGAATATCTTTTAAAATATTTAGGTACATTTTAGAATACTCGTTAGTCTGGCAACCTTATTTGTTTTAATACAGAATAGCTTGTATTAAGCTGAAATAACAAGTCCTGTGAAAGTACCGTTATAAAACGATTTTTTTTTTTAAATAAAAAAGCATTTCGCATGCATTTCTCAGTTGATTGGGCGCCGCCAAAATTGAGGGAACGAAAATTATAAGAAGAGGCTTATGGATTTTATTGACAGGAAAAGTAATACTAAGTACTTTTGTTTCTTTGAGGAATACAATTGTGACATATAATTCAGCCGTAGCCGAATGGGTTGGTGCGTAGCTACCATTCGCAGTTCAGAGAGAACGTAGGTTGAATATCCGTGAAAGACCAAAATTAAGGAAAAGTTTTTTCTAATAGCGGTCGCCCCTCGGCAGGCAATGGCAAACCTCCGGGCGTATTTTTGCCATAAAAAAGCTCCTTATAAAAAATATTTGCCATTCGAAGTCGGCTTTAAACTCTAGGCCCATCCATTTGTGGAACAACATCAAGATTCATGCCACAAATAGGAGGAGGGACTGGGCCAAACACCCAAAACGCGTGTACCTGCCAATATATAAATACATAATTTTTAGTTATCTCTACCAGATGAATTATTATGATAGCGATGGAGATGTGTGTTTGAACAGAAAACATGCAAAAGAATGATAATTTGGAAAACTATCATAGTCCTTAATTTGAATTTTTAATTTTGTTACTTAGATTTCTCGAAATTAATTTGGTCCTTTATTGCTTCTGTTTTCATTCCTCTAATGCTTTTATTTTATTTGTGTGAAATATTTTTTTATCAATGAAATAAAATTTGTTTGTTAAGGGGCCATAAACGGCCATATTTTTTCGAAAAATTTTCGAAAACTTGAAACACATAGAAAGTCATATCATAAAAAAGAAGTGTGCAAAATTTCAGGGAGATCGGTCAATAACTTTTCGAGTTATCGTGTACGCCAATTCGAAAAATATAGTTTTGAGAAAAACGCGTCTAAAGTTTGAAAACATGAAAATTCAACCTCTCCCAGCGCTCCAACGTTTTTTTGACATATTCTTAAAGGACTATATTAACATTTTATGAAAAAAAAATTTTTCGTTTGAAATTTTACAGGTATCTGTCCCCTTAACAACGAGTAAAAATATGTATATTTTTTTAAACCAACACACAACGTTTGATTTTTAGTCATGATTGCCTATTCTTACACACATAAATGTTGACTCTGTTTATGTTGATTGAACTCTTCTTCGCTGGAAAATATTTAAGCAGGCAGAAAAGAAAAAATATTGAACAGTTAAAGGGTTAAAAAATAGTCTTTACGTATAAGTAAAATTTTTAAGTGATTTTTTAATTATTCTAAACCAAATTTTTTTTAAAAGAATTAATCCAATTTTTTTTTTAGTTTTATTTATTGTATATACTTTTTGCCAACAAATGCACGTATAAAAGGAATTAAAAGAAAAAAAATGTTTCTCTCCAAATCCTTCCGAACCTTTCTTTTTTTATCATCTTCCAATATTAAGACAAACTCCAAGTTTATTTTTTAACCAAAGTGAAGATTCCATACGACCAACGTTTGAAAAAATTATTGCCAAAATTCTAAATCGAAGGCCGCAAGTTTACTCCTAAAACGCGTGCTCCACCCGACAATCTCTGCGTCTAGAGTGAATAAATTCGAGTCAAAATTTTAACTTTCGAATGTACCCGGTTGAAGCAACTAAAATGCGTCTCAGTTCACTATGCGCGAAACCCCGGCGTTAACAAGACTTGGAGACGATGAGGAGAATTTGCGTGGCTCAAGCAGTCTTAAAATAATCTTTTGAAGCACCGAAATTGTTCAGTTGGTCTCTGGGAAGATTACATTAGGTGTCTGTTGAAAAACCCTGCGCTACAACCCTTGGAACAACTTTTGCTACTTGAGGAAAAAGGGCCATAAATGAATACCAAATAGAAAGTTTGGATTGATGACAGACAAAAATTCCTAGCTAATAAGTGAAAAAGTGTCTTTGATGAACTTTCAAACGCGATATTCAAGTAATTAGAAATTTTGGAGTAGAATTTGGTTGAAGACTCTACATTTTTCATTGAAGTAGCACAAACTTTATTTAACAGTAAGTCCAACGGAAAAAGAACTCTCGCCTATAACCCATTTCAATATCACAAAGCATACAAAAAAAAAATCAGTTTCAACATTTGTGTCTAATATGTTTTAAAAAAAAAAAAAGGTCTCGCACTTATGGGGATCTCTCGCTTTCTTTATTTTTTTATTTTTTTATATTATTTTTTATTTTATTTTAATAATCTACAGTACAAATTACCTTACAGGCTAGACAAAAATGTTAAGAAGAACAAGCCAAATTTTGCATCTAAAGGGTTTTCTAATAACAGGTGTTATCTATCGCTATCGAGAGATGATTCACGATTTTTTATGACTGAAATTGGATGGTATTGATCTGGACAACGTTTATTTTCAACAAGATGGCGCTACGTTCCACACAATAACAACGAAACCATTGGTCTTTTACGGGAGGTTTCCGGACCGTGTTATCTCTCGAAGAGGTGATCACAACTGGCCACCGAGATCTTGTGATTTAACAGATTGTGACTTTTTTTATGCGGCCACGTAAAAGAGGGGAATTGGAATTAATGTAATTTTGTTATTGCGTATTTTTTTGAACAATTGGTTAAATATTACTTTTATATTGTAAAATAATCAAATGAAATTAAATTTAAAATATAACTGCGTTTAAGATTTGTAAATATTCTATTTAATTTTCAAAATATGTATTAGAAGGGGTGTACTAATAGAATTATCAATTTCATGCCAAATCGAATAAAAAAAGTCATTGACAACCAACATAGAAACTCGGCCGCTTTTATGGCTTCTAATGCAAATTTTTCAGCCGAAATTCATGTCATTGATAGTTTTTTATGCATTGATTTATCACAAGTTAATGGTTTTTATATTAGCCCTAATAGAATTGTAGATGTAGTGTTTATTTCAAATAACATCAACTACTCTTTGTCGGAAGGCATTGCTCCCATATCTTTAACCGATAAACTTCATGTTCCTCTAGCTCTTGAGTTGGAATTTTATGAATTTTCTGAGGTATCCGATGAGCTTAACATCAAATTCAACTACAACTCATGCGACTTCTCAATTTTTAATGAAATTTTTTTAAGTATTGACTGGGATAAAAAACAAAAATGAGTTATGAAAATATTTTTTTGGACCTTTTCGCGCTCCATAAGTAAACAAATTTTTTTTTTTTTAGGCCAATAGTCTTAGCTACCATCGCCTTTCATTATGTTAGATAATAATTCATAATTCCATTATAAATAAATAAAAATAAAACGGTAAAACAATTTCAGTATAAAAATTGCTCAACCCTTAACTTTTTACACGAACTGAAAAATGATTTCGAATGATCAATTTAGAGGTATCGGACTTTAAATTGAAATAAAATAACAAAAATTCAAATTGATTGAGCAATTTTTATTATTAGAACCTTTCATTACATTTATTTTTTAAAGATAATCATTTCAAATGTTGGTCGCAACTCCGCCGTAATTCGCCCACTCGTAAACACTAATTTTCAAGGACTGCTGGAGGACTTCGGTGCTTATCTCGTAAATAACTTTAGTAATGCTGGCTGCCAATGCCTCAATCGAAGCTGGTTTATCCACGGAGAATTTAGACTTTACATACCTCCAGAAGTAAAAGTCTGAAGATGTGATCTCGGCGGCCAATTCACTGGTGCGAGAAGAGAGATAAATGCTCACCGAAAGAATGACGCAGTAAATCCATTGTTTCGCGGGCAAGATGGCAATGAGCGCCGTCTTGTTGGAACCAAGACGAAGATCACGGGCTTCAATTTCCGGCGTCATAAGGTCGTTCATCATTGCCCGGTAGCGTTCGCCATTCATTGTTATAAGTAACTGGAGGCATTAAAGAGCTGAGTTACATTTTTAATCAAGAAATCATAGTGCACACGTTAAGGCAGAAGAAGCATGAATTTATCGGGTAGAATAAGAATATGAGGAAGAAAAATTTGAAAAATTGTGTTAAATATTAGAAGAATTCCAGATGCAGTAAGCGCCCATCACCTTTTACCCACGAACTATCTAGCAAAATCACTAAAGCTTTGAATACTTTTCAGACTGTTGTTTTAGCATTGGCTAACTGTACTTTTCGGATTGGGTCGTTTAACTTTTCTTTCCTTATGTGCACTAAGCAAATAAGTTTAAAACTGCAGCGGATTTTTTGCATGACCTGTTTGTGACTCAATTTTTATTTGGAAAAAATTAAAAAAAAACCAAAAACGATTAGCTCATAAATTTTATTAGAAGGAATTGGTATTTCATTACGAAATCTGCGAATGCGTCACTAATGGCCGGTTGGGGGTCAACGCACCAGCATCAACGCAATTCGCAATGACGGCCCTTACGACGTTTTGGCCAATTTTTAGAACCAGTGAGCTGTTCACAAATGATTTCTTGCTGTGCTTCGTTTCGTCGTTCTTATCATCTCTCTTTGCTAACAATTTTACTTGACAATTAACGATCATTTGTCATTTTTCTGGGACATCATTGCAAGCGAGCAGCGGTGAATAGCTGCTGAGCAAATTAACGCCACATGTGGCTGGATGCAAACCAGTACAAAACAGTACAACAACAACAATGTAAATGCAAAAATAAAAAATACAAAAATATATAGCAAATATAATAACTGCAGTAACAAAAACAACAGTAGCAGAGGTGCAGAGAGAGAGATGTGGGATGTGTAGAAGTGAAATTGAAATCATGAAATCATTGTGAACCGCACGAATTGGCGCGGTCGTTGAACTCGCGACGCAAACGAAAATAATATTTTTATAGACAAATTTTGTGAATTAAGTGTTTATAAGGTTTTCAACGGCAAGTAATGACAACAACAAAGACAGCCGTAGCAGCAGCAGCAGCAGTAAGAACAAAGCGCGCGATCAGCCAGAACCGATTCCGAAGTGTGTAAATATCAACAAAAATGCGACGCATGGTGGGCGCCGAGGCAGAGACCAGCGATTGAGGGTGTTGTTGATCTTTCTACATACGTATTTATGTATTTACATATGTACTTGCCAGTGGATGTATGCACATATTTCGTACAATAGCGCCACCCACTCCGCGGCGCCCCATAAGAGACAAAGATATCGACTAGAAAATTTACCCACACATGAGCAACAAGGCCAGGCATTTTTTGTAAATTTAAAACTTGTTCAAAGTAAAGCTTAAACATTTTTTCATAAGTTATAAGCAAAGTTTTCTGTTTCAGTTTTTGTAAGTTATAAAAAAACTAATATGCGACATCGTCCCTAAAGAAAAGAAGAAAATGTTCCTTTCGATGAAGCAGAGAACTTCATTTTTATGGAAAGTAACCACCCAAACAATTCCTGGGTATTATTAATGGAATCAAAGTGATAAAAAAATCTCTATATGTAATTGATTTGGTGGTTGAGGAATGATTTCATTATTACATTTCATGAAATTTACAGAAACTATTGAAATTTGCAAGAGGCGAGCCAAGGAGCACCAAGAGAATGGTGACTCCTAAAACAGTCAGACTAAAAAGTCCATTGTATTCGGAGCTTTGGAAAGTAAAAGGGTTGAAAGTCAAGGAGGAAAGGAGAGAGAAGTGACAGAGGGGAAGAGATAGAATAGAGACAAAGACAAATATAGCTAGAGCTGTGAGAATTTTCCATATTATTGCGCCAAACTGAAAATATTCTCCAGTTTGAGAGAACGAAATTTGTAGCTTTGCTCTAGCAAAGGCAGGACACTCACAGAGAAAATGATCAGTACTATCCAGCTCTTCTAAGCAAGACAGGCAAATCGAGTACTCAATGATTCCAATGGAGGTCATATTCTGACCCTATGGGTTATGTCCTCTAATAATACCGAACATCAATTGAAGAGCTACTAAGTTTTAGATGAAAGCTCGACAGTTTTCTGCTTGGGCTTGTTACAAAACGCTTTGCAGATCTGCAGCGTTCCAGCTCTTTATGTAAATTGCATACATAATCGATGATTACTGTAGAACTAATTCCGATTACTAGCTCTGGTCTGATGCTGAGGCGTGAGCTGGTGCGTCGTCGTGGTGGAGAAGGAAACCGCTCGACTTCCTCGATTCAAACGAATGCCAAAAACAAAGAAATGGACCGATCTGGCTGAAACTTGATGTACGTTGTTACAAGTGCGCGTTCTTCTAACCTCGATACGCGCCAGTAGTTTCATTTCTCTGACTTTGCGCGGCCTTTTCAAACGACCCCGGTACTTGAATAGTGTTTCTTGGCTGTAGAACTCGACTACTCTAATATTGCAACAGTTATAAAAAAAACAAAAAACAAACAAATGCATGTACAGAAGCGAGTGCTTCTCAGATAACTCCCTTTTGATGAACTACAAATTTAGCAATCGCGATTTTTACTAATACATTTTAAGTTTATACACACACAAATAAACCACTTAAAAGGCTATTTACTGATATATTCAAATCAAATTGTACCCATGTAACTTGACCAGATGGCTTTTCGTGAAATAAATTTATTTTCAAATAGGTGTTTGGACCGAGTAACTGAATGGCAAGGGTTCAATGAGCTATATAATGGTTAAGTCCACATGTCCATCATAAAAAAAGTATCACTTTTTTACAATAAAAATCCGTCTATTTGTTAGCAAGTTAGTGAACAGCTGCCGCTTCCGCCCGACTCTCATGGTCCACCTTCCTGCTTCTCATTCCTAAGACTTGCTTACATTTGTATGTTGATTGCTTTTGTTGCCATATTTGAGCGCACAGTTACAGCGAATTTTGATAATTATAAAATAAAATAAAAACAATTTGCCCGCTCGCGTTCGCATGGAACCCAAGATGTCAATGATCGTCGGCTGTGCTGCACTGCACCTCAGTCGTAAAACCTACGAATTGCCGCCGTCCCTTTAGGTGTGTTAGTGCAGCCGAGTGGTGAGCACGAGCACAGCTACACGCACGTAAACACAAGTGCCAAAATGTATGAAAAAGTGCTGCCGCCAAGCCCCGCAACCACCGCGCTGCCCCAAAAGCGAATGAGAAAGCCTGTAAGTGTTCGAATTTGTTGTGTAAGAATGGCTGTGCGAGTGTGCACAAGCATGTGTATATGTATTTATGTAAGTGTAATTGCACATGTATGCGATCGTGCATATTGCCAAAAACGCTGCCTTCGCATGCGTTTTACATTCTGCTAGTCCGTTCATTCGGTTTTCATAATTTTCTGAGTGCGTTTATGTGATATTTTCGCTTTGTTTTTGTTTATCTGCATGCACACATACATACACGCATGCACATATGAGTACATGTTCCTCATCGCATGCGTTGCAAAGCTTTGCAAAGGTTCGATTTGCGGTGTGGAGTAACGCAGTGCGACGCCGTGCGACGCTCTGAAGCATGCAGCAAATTCTCCATCGGCGTCGGACACTGCAGGGGTTAATGTCAGGCAGCGCAGCGATCGCCGTTTTTTAGAAATCGCCAGCGCGGCATTACGAACGATCAACGGAGTGCGGCGAAGTTGGCTGCGTTGGGAAGTAGGGAATAATTTGGGCTTACACAGAGTACCCCTCACGGAATCGATAACCGCCGTTGGCGCAGCCTCAACCGCAAACGGGCGGAGCCAGAGCCAAAGTTGTAAGGGAAACGCGGGCTAGAGGGTCGTGTGTGTGGCGCAGCAAATGTAGGTTTGGGGGACATTTACAGTTTTGAAAAGTAGTAGACGAATGTACCGCGTCGCCGCATATAAAAAATAAATGCAGCGCAGTGTTGACACTGGCACAGTAAGCGTTGCAAAGCTGCGCTCGCGCACTGTTAGTGGATTTTGGGAGTGAGCGCAAGTGTTTTGTGCTGAGCGCAAATAATGTCGCTTGCATTCTGTTTGCATGATAATGTCTCAGTTCTAACCAATTGACTGGTTGTTGCTAGAAAAATTTCAGATTTTTTTCTTTGCTTTTGAATATTTCAAATGTGACAAGCCGGCGCTTTCCCCGCTTTCCCCGCATTGCCCAAAATATTTCTTTTAATTCGCCAACGTCAAAAGCTAGCGTCACTTTTGTTGCACACACACACACACACACAGAGATGTCGCGCTAACAGACTGACAAAATTCAAGAACAAATAAAAAAATCAACACGTCAGCAGCAGCAAAGCCAACAGAAAAGCGCAAATTTGTGTAAAAAAGGAGAAGTGTAAAAAATGCAACAACAACAACCACAATAACAACAACTGTAACATTCACATACAACTGCAATAGCAACAGCAACAGCAATAGCAGCAGCAGCAACGAAGGCGGCGATGGTGACAGCGACCGCCGATGAGGCAGCGGCAGTGGCGAAAAGCAGGGAATTCTCCGATTCAATTGGACAGGCTGGCTGCACTTTTTTGTGAATTCAGTTGAGTTTTTTAATTCGATCAGCACAGTAAAGGTTCAGTAACTAAAAAGTTAGTGAGCTAAAAACGCATTCGCGGCAGTTTAGTGCGCCCAGCCCGAACGAACGTAATTTACAAGCATTCGCACAAGCCTACGCGACGCTTACTTACATACAGATACGTTTAGCGCTTAGCTCGCTCGCAAGTGGACTTGCGAATTTTTATTGTTTTGCGCAAGAAACGGAATACTTTTTCGCCGCACAACAAATTTAGAAGCGAAGCAAAACGGAAGGAATTCGGAAGAAGCAAAACAAAAACTCTCCCCAAGAAAAAATTACAAAAGTGAATTCATAATTTAATATTACAACAAAAAATTAGACAATGGTGAAAAAGTTAACTCAACTAAACTGAATAGCAAAAGGATCAAAATCAAACTGAAATTACTCAAAAGATTTGATCTGCAAACAAAGTGAAATTGAAGTTTTTAAAAAAATACTAAAACAAAAAAACAGAAATTTAAAAAGGCAAAAAATTGTGTCGCGCGTATAGGCGTGAAAATATTTTGTGAAAAGACTCAACTGAAGTGCATAGCACTTGAACTAAAATGATAAGAAATGGAAATATTGCTGCCAAACCCACTTAGAAACATTGTCAAAATTCTACCTAACACGTAGAAAAAAAATAAGTAAATGTAAGTATGAGACTTAAACTACGTTTTAGCAGAAATTAACGATTAATGTGGATGTTAGAAGAAAAGGCGGAAACAATTTTTTTTCGAGCTGCGATATATAAAAGAATTAAATACCATCAAATCCCTCAAAAAAAAAAAAAAATTCGAATTTCGATTTTATAAAAAAAATGAATTTAAGAAATCAAACATTTCAAAAAACGAAAATTATTTTTCGAACTTCGATTAAATAACAACAATAAACATTTCAAAAACCGAAAACTTTGTTTTCGAACTTAGGTTTAATAAAAAAAAAAAATTTAAATACCATCAAACATTTAAAAAAACGAAAACTTTTTTTCGAAATTAGATTTAATAAAAAAAAAACATATTCAAGTACCATCAAACATTTCAAAATACGAAAACTTCTTTTTCGAACCTCGATTTAATAAACAAAATGTAAATACCATCTAACATTTCGAAAAACGAAAACTTTTTTTTCGAACTTAGATTTAATAAAAAAAAATTTAATTATCAGAGCTGTTTGCCTATTCCTTTATGAACTTAATTTGCAACCAAAAAGCTCTTATGTTTGTATATCGTTCGTTTGCTGGAAGAACGTCATAACACAAAAATAATTTTTTTGATATGCGCTATCCAGCTATTTATGATATGAGTTTCCTTACTTTTACTCAGCGAGGTATAGTTAGTTAGGTAGGTGAAATGGCTGAAGTACCAGACTGGCACTCCCCTAGTAGTACTAAAGCGCCGTATTGTTAATTAAAAACTTCAAAGTCGGTTTTTTTATTTTTTTATTTTTTGAGTTATGACACGCTTGCAGTAATTAGGCGATCTATATAAATTATGTGCCATATAAAGGCCGTATGGATTTCTAAATTCAAGGTTTAAAATGAAGAATTTTTTTGAAGAATTAAATGCACCCAGAAATACTCCTTTCATAGGCAAGCGAACTTTAGTAGAATTGAGAAGGAAATACCGGTATATTTGGGGAAACATTGGGGTACCTTGGGGAAAAAGAAATCCGTTATTTTCTCAGTAGATGGCCTTAGTGATTGAGGTTTCGTTATTTATCGATCAAACAGTTTAAAATTGATGCTCATTGTCAAGGTGGCACTTCACGCTAAACAAATTATTTTGCTGTTTTTTATTGGTTTCATTCAGCTGTGCGTTACAGGTTGTTAACAATGGAAGTCAACTAAGAGAATATTCGGTAGATTTTTCAGTTTTCCTTTGATAAGGGCGAAAATGTAAGCCGGGCCGCTGAAGTGGTGAATGCTGTTTATGATGCCGGCACTGCAAGAGTTAGTTACATGCAATTTTGTCTTCATCGATTCTGTTCAGGCATTTCTGATATTAGAGAAAATGTCGGTAATTTTGAAACTATCGATAAAATCACAGAAATAATCGAAGTTGAACGGAATGTTAGTAGTCATAGTAGTAGTCGCCCAGGAGCTAAAGATAGACCATACAACAGTTTTAAACCATTTGCGCAAAAATTGTATGCAAAAGTAATGGATCTCTTTTTCTCTAAACTAATATTTATAGCGAAGCAAGTCAGGAATAGTTTGTTTGAGATTTTTCCGCGAATATATGACCGCGAAACTACTTCTGCCTTTTCTTATAATAACTACGATGATTATCGCTATCTAATAATAATTGGTAAGCAAGCATGAGTATGTATTTTACTGTTAAATATTCACAATTAGGTTCAAAAACTAGGAATAAAAATTCTTATAGAGCGTGAAACTATTTACATTTATTTAATTTAATTTTGTCAAAATCAAAGAAGTGAGCAGAGTTGAACGATGTAAGAAAATGGAAGTCTATTAAAACTGCGGCTTCTATAAACTTCACCAAGGAAGGTTAAAAAGAACATGAACTTGTTAACACTATTTTTATAGGATGTTCCGTTTTTATAAGACACTGCCAAATATTACGCATTTCCCAATTTTTTAATCCCTCAATTCACGCCCTAACCATGGGCTCGCCTATGCAAGTACAACTAAATATTTTTTAATTTGCTCATAATTGAAGCGTTAAACCAATAAATAGCCAGAAATTCTACAAATTATTCCGTGCGACATAACAGCACATATTCATTCCAGTACATAAGTACTTACCACACATCGCATTATGAAAGAAAATATGTGCCAGGCAGCAGTAAATTCTGATGCACTGATCAGCTCAGCTCAGCAGCCACCCTTCAATTACAACTACCACGGCAACGACTTGCGACGAGCGAATGTAACGAAAAGTTCCATAGCAAACTTTATTTTTATCACATCTCCTTTGTGCATAGATTTCATCGCTCACACATCTTTACTCAGCCCTTCGTTTTGTATGCCTTCCTTCTGGATTTGTGCTTTTTTACATTTTACATGTTTGCTCGCACGCTGCAACTTCTCTGCCCCGCACACCCCGCAACGCTTCACCTTGTGCTGCACCGAGCTGATCCAAATCGCAGTGTTGTGGCTGCAGCTGATATTTTGCAGTGCTTGACGATCGCCAGCGTCGTCAGGTCCGTCGCTTTTAGCCGTCGCGTAACAAATAGAAGGACATTTGAGTCATCCCTACCCCCATCCGCTAGCGCATTTCTGTGGCTTTTTCGATTTTTTTCTCTGTTCGTTTTGCTGCCACTTCTCACTCTTTCGTTGAAGTGCTAGCCTATTTGCTCGCCTCTTTCTGATTGTTTCAGCCACTTTTCATCATGCATTTGGCTTTTACTTTGCATTCGCGATTTTTTTTTTTTATTCGCTAAGTTCATTTCTTTTTTGTGATCTCACTCCCTTTCAGGTTGTCTCATTCCCTAATTCCCTTATACGCCGTTCCTTTTCGTGTATTCATTCGCTGTTTCGTTTGCATGTCCGTCCATTCGTCCGTTTGTCCGTCCACTTGAAGCCAACGCAGTTAGTCGATTTGCCATTTAGCAAGGGGAACACACAGGCTAGCAGTCAGTCAGTTAGTCAGTAGATGCTTTGCGTTGCAGATACTCGACTCGAACTTCGCTCGTTGCGAATTCAGTGCTCAGTTCGACACTTTTACTTCGTGCAGCAACATCAGCGACGGAAACGCAACGACAGCGCCAAAAAAAATATATCTACTTATATATAAAAAACTGCCATAGAATAATTAAAGTGTAAATTAGTCACTGCGTTGCCTTTTGTCTCACGCAGAAGCGGGCGTTTGCCGCTGGGGCGAGTTGGGCGGTTGGCTAATGAATTTTGAACTGATCGCTATTGGGTGCACCATTTTCAAAAAAATACAGTTTCAAGTAAGAAAGTGCAATCTAGGGCCCGAATTGGGGCCAGCGCAAAATTGATGTTCGATCGGAAGATTCAAAAGTCGTTCTAGTAAATGGAGTCGATTGCAAACCGGAAGCGCAATGCAGATCAGCGAGAAATTTGAATAGTGCGGAGCGTTTGAAGGCTTCTTCAGTATTTTGTTTTTGTAATTTTTTTGCTTTACAACGCAACAACTCAGGATCTTGTTAGTTTTTTATTGTTGTCTTTGCTTGCGAGAAACCACAAGCGGATTGTTAAACTTTTTAGAAGCCCATAGTTCTTACATCTACCTAAATACAATACATACGTAAATACATCCATACATACATACTTATATAAGTCAGCCGCAATAAACTCAGGATTCCACAGAGGGTAAGTAGATATAAAAATCACAATTGATTTATAGAAATTCGGGAAATATAATAACTTTTTTCTTCGGAAATATTTTTTACTTTGAAAATCTGATTTGATTTAACACAAAATATGCAGTGCTAACTCGGTAATCCGCACAGAGAGAGGGCCGAGGTCATGCGGAGTACTATAACGACCGAACTAAAGCGTGCCCGGATCACTGAGTTAGGACTGAAATTAATTTAGGCAACTATATTTAAAAAAAAGGGATAAAGAGTGGAGTTCATTCAATGCTCACATAATTTTATGCGTGGGTTTTAACTTCGAGGATTAGGTCAGAGGCAAAAGCCTTGCTAATTGGTGCTCCTAATTTTAAATAAAGTTAGCATTTTGTTGTTGTTATTGTTATAATTTTAATAATAAGCAAACAAATATGGACCTGCCAGGTGAAAGAAAGTTTTTGCAATAGCCAGCACAAATAGCCTGAGGAGCCCAGTGAGTGCATCTACGTTTACCTCTCAGCTAAGCGCGACTTCAAAAGCCGCACAGATTTCTGAAATCAATGAGCATCGCGCATAGCAGTTCGTGCAATAATTTAATATAAAGTGTATTAAGTGGTTAGATTTTCGATCGAGTAGCCGCTTGCTATTGCGGAATGTGAGAAATTAATTTCAGCTTTGTGATGGTTCCGTGTGCTGATGGTTTTGTGTAGAGGTAAACGTTTTTTTGCTGCAATCTTTTTAAAATTTAGTGCACGGAATGTCTGTGATTTATTTCATAAGATGTTGAGAATTGTAGATGTGTATCTAAGTGAGTGAAATAATAAGCCATAGCAAAATGAGCTTAACAATGAGGTTAGAAGAAATACCACTTTGATCAAAAGGTTCCTGGAATATATTCGGACAATTCAAAATACAAGTTTATTTCTCAAAAGTGATATGATGGCCTTCAAAGTACTGCCAGCGTTTGATTCGGCTCTCGAAACATTTCTGGAAATATATTTTCGACATATTTTCAATTTTTTCATTACTTTCTTTCGGCTGTTAGTGGTTATTTGACTCGATCTAGCAGAAAAAAATCACAGGAAACCACAACAGATGAATTCGATGGCTGTTGAATGATATCTGTTTCGTTCTTAGTCAAAAATTCACGTGTACTGATGGCACTGTGCGACGATGCGTTATCATGGCACAAAATCCACTAGTTCTTTTCTCAGAAATCGTTTCTGTTTCGGCAACTTGTTTCACGTTAATGGTTCATAACGCTTACATAATAGTCTTTATTGACTTTCTGACCTTCCGGCAAAAGTTCTTTGTAAACAATATATTTGTAATCCATAAAAGCCGTGAACATCGTTCTCTTTTTGAACTGAAGACTGAATGCGACGTAGTTTTTTTGGTCTTGGTTCATGCGGAGCTCTCCGCTCCCCCGCCTGATGTTGGAATTGTGTGTCGTACTCATAACCCACATCTCATCTCCAGTGTGATTGATAAATGTCGGGTCGGATTCATTTCCAAGGCTCAATACGACCTGATATCATTGGCGATATCAACGCGATGCCTTCTTTGCATGAAATTCAAGTCCTTTGGGAACAACTTTACAGCAGCACGCCACAAGCCCAAATCATTAATTCCAACGGATCCATAAGCAATATTCAATTTCTCAGCCAGCCCTCTGATGGTTAATTTGCGGTTATTGATCAATTGTTCTTTCTTTTTATTGATGTTTTCATCAGTTTTCGATGTCGAGGGCATGCCACTATGTGCGTCATCTATGGACTCACGATCTCTTCTTAAGCGTTCATGCGGCTGTTATCTTTAGAGTATCATTGCCGACACCGAAATATTTCCACAGCCAAACCAAACCACTCATTTTCGCAGTAACTTTTTGCAATGCAAAAAGAAAGCAAAAGAAGAAAACAACAATAAATTATTTTGAAAAAACTTTGATTCAAGCGCTAAGCAGGGCAAACAGTCTTCTGTCTGGAAAAGAGAAGAAATTGCAGCAATATGGCCTACAAAATAAAAATGTCAGTGCAAACTACACACAAACACAAATGTAGCTGTACGTACATACATACGTACATTGTGCAGTTGTTCTTACTTTCGCTTTCGTTTGCGACAACTCAACAACGTCGGCATCACCACACAAAAAAATATTTCCATTCAACAATGATTGCTGTAATAAACACACACATATGCACATACACACATATTCGCATTTCACACCAGTCGATAAGATACAACTCACATCAACCTGAATGCCACGCACGAATGCACAACCGGATTCACCTATGTAGCCTAGGCTCCGGCATTATCAGCAGCACAAACTATGCGCTCGTACTATTGGTGCATACATACATATCTACGTACTTACATACCTCACACTATGGTAGTTGTATGTGCAAGTGTACCATAGAACGGGAAAATCACCTAATACAAAAATCGCACCAGCAATTTGCGCTACGTGCAACTAGTTTGTGCTGCTGCATGCAACATTAACCGCACTGCCGCACGTCAGTCACAGCAACAACGATTGCCTACTCGGTGCCGCATATTTAGACAATCGTGTACAAGGCAATCAACCGAGAGCCCAAACAACATGTTGACAACGTTGAAGGAGTGGCGGATGCAAGGAGAACAACGAAACAATGACGACAAACCTACTCATGCGATCCGGAGCGAAACTGCAAACGAAACCGAAAGGCAGCACTGGTGTCCATCCTCCATCCGCCACCACCACCGCCAGCAAAGACATAGAGGCACAGTTGGATACCGGCATTTAGACCGAGACCGAGACCGAGACTGAGCCAGAAATTCAGACCCAGACCGGCCAGATGACAATGCGACAAGTACTCGCACATATAACACCATAAATGACGTAATGACACTACTCCACTAACACATTTTTCTGCATTCCTGCTGCAACGGCGGCAACTACATCCTCTGCCACAGTCGTCGCCACTGCCGCTGCACTGCCGGCTGCAGCTGAATGGAGTCGTAAAAATGGCAGAAATGCCAAAGCACAAGACACTCATAGTGGCAAGCGAAAAAGTAGAAGAACCGGCAAGAACACCGGCGGATGATAATAGTTAGTGTGAAACCGAAAGCAGAAAACATAGTATCTATAAAAAATAGAAAAACAGCGAGTGAAAAATATTCACACGAATGATAAAAATGTTGTCAATGGATGGAAGAAAGGGGAGGCGAGAGAAGCAAGGGTAGAAGGTGTGTTTGTAAATGTCAGACGATTCGCAGCACTTCATGCGTACGTACGCATATAGTCACTCCAGCCACAGCCATTGCCATTGCCAATGCCACTATGCCACAATGCCACTATCGCACACTCACACAAATCGCTACCATGTCGCACTATCGTTGCAACACACAAACAACGGACAAAGGCGCTCCACACGGAATAGACCAGGCGCAACCAGCGCAGAACTAGCGAGTGTATGTGTGTATGTGTGTATGTGTGTATGTATGTAAACATGAAAGGAAACGTACACGACGACGTCCAACGAGAAGTGCAAAAAAAGAAAATAAATGCTGGTCCAACGTTGGTGTGTGTGCAGCAGCAAAGCACTGTGGCGGCTGCGAGGCGAGACGGCTTTATCGTTAAACAGCCACAACAACGGCAGAAGTCAGCCACTCTATTAGTTGCACAAACACACACGCATGGACAAATGTTTGCATTATTTGCATAGAAACCCTGCCAGCAATCGTTGTTGTGATGTTGTGGTATTGTCTGAAGACCGGCAAGATAATTTACTAGTTGAGCGGCGCATACATTCTTGGAAGTTCCAAGCTTCTACGCCGGTTAGTGGGAAGCGTCTTAATGTAGTTCCATAATTGGAGGGAACTGAAGTTTGGCGGCAGATACTTTTTATGAGAAGCTTTTTCATGGTTGAAATGTGCAAGAACTCTTGATTTGCCTGCCCAAAGGCGAATGTTCTTAGAAGAAATCTTTTGATATTCTATGTCTGCAGTAGTGATCGAACCCAGGTATCAGCAGGTATCGAAAGCATGGCAGGCATAAACACACAGCGCTTGGAAAGCAACTAGAATTCAGTAGAAAAGCAAGTACGATGAATGAGGAGCACAGAGTGCCATGGGGTTGCCTCCTCGAACTGCTATCAAGGAAAACAAAAGGCTGAAAAATAGAAGTAATTAATGAATTAATGAAAATCAGGTTTGCTCCTTCCACCAAAGTCTTTTGCGCGCTCTACTCATCCTAAAGTACCTCATCCATATCCAATTCCCTTAATAAACCTAAGGTTGAGTTGGGTTGGGTAATAGAAGTGAATGAATGAATAGCAGTATAGACTTTTTTTAGTTTTATTATTCTATTGAAAAATATGATAGAGCAATTAGGAAAGTCTGTTTCTAGCAAAATGTGAAAGACTGAGTTTAAAAACTTGCTAAATCTGAATTTATTGCCTAAAGCAGGTCATATTCATCTCTCTCCCGGTACGAGTATGGATTAGAAATCTCTACCCAGAGTAAGAATATTTGGAAATCAATTGGTTAGGTAGTGCTGGCTGATAAGTAAAAAGATCTCGCTTAGACCTCGAGGGTTGAGTGAATGCATTTATAGTCGAAGATATTGTTTGATTATTTAATGCACGCTCTCGCGAGGTTCAACAAGCCGTTCAGCCTGTTGGCCTCATCTAAGGCACGCAATATGCCGTCAGAATAGGGAAGGACGTTTCCGAGCCGTTTGATACAAACAAGGTTTCAGACAGAGTGACTCGCTGTCGTGTGACTTCTTTAACCTGATGCTGGTAAAGATCGAACGAGCAGCAGAACTCTATCGCTTAGGCACAGTTTTTTGTAAGAGCGTACAATTACTGGCGTACGCCGATGATATTGACATCACTGCGCTGTTAGTTCTGCCTTTTCCAAATTGGATGGGTCTGGTCGTGAACCAGGACAAAACGAAGTACCGCCTGTCATCAAACAAAGAGTTGGCGCAGTCGCGTATCGGCGCCCACGTCACTGTTGACAGTTATGATTCTGACTTTATAAGAGACTTTGGTTTGTTTAGGAAACATCATTAACACCTATAAAAATGTCAGCCTTGAAATCCAAGGAATAATCTCTCTTGCCAACAAGTGCTACTTTGGATTAAGCAAGCAATTGAGTAGTAAAGTCCTCTCTCGACGAACAAAACTAACACCTTATAAGGCTCTCAACATAACCGTCCAATCGTATGTCGCAGAAGCGTGGACGATGACAACATCCGATGAAGCGACGCTTGGAGTGTTTAAGAGAAAGATTATGAGGATGATTGTTCGACCTTTGCACATTAGCGTCGGCGAATAAAGATCAAGCGGCTACGTTGGATGTCATCCGAATGGATACGCTCCGGTTCTTAAAGCATTCGATGCGGTACCAGCTGGTGGTGACAGAGAAAAAGGAAGGCCTTCTCTGCGTTGGAAAGATCAGATGGCGAAGGACTTGGCTCGAATTGGTGTCCAAGGAAACGACTGGCGCGCTTTGTTAAACTCGACCAAAATCGCTTAGCGGTTATCGTGACAATCATCAACAAGAAGAAGAAGAATGTGCTAGTCCTACGCTTATGTATTAATTTCTTAAATATTATTAAGAGACTCTTGCAAAAACAAAGAGGAAGCAGAACTTATCACTTTCCCCACTTGCGTGGACTTCTACATATGGGACCATCCTCCACTTATCACTGCTCGGATGCAATTCGTCATTCCTTTATCGCATACTGAGGTGTCTTTTTTCATAAAAAATTAGAGTTTCTTTATTGTAATGTGTTTTGGTGAAAAATAAACAAATCAGTTCCTATTGGGTATGCGATCTCTACTCTTAGCAAATTTCGCGATCATTTGAATTGCCTGTCATTCACATGCCGAGGGCTGTGTGCGTGCGCAACTATGAAGCCTGCATAAACTCAATGTAATACATTTATTGCATTGCAAGCACACTCTTTGTATATATGTATGTATGTATGTACGTGCACTTATTTGCTCATATGGACTTACTTACATAGGCACTTATATGCATGTGTGGGTATACAAATTGTTCGCATACACAGCTTTATGTGGCTTGATGATCAACATATGCACACCCATACATACATACATGCCTGCGTATGTGTTTGTGTCGACATGCAAGTTGCAAATGTAGTTGGTGCTAATAATTTTTCAAGGTTTTGTGTGTCAGACGAGAAAATAAACAAATCGATATACGAAATGAAAACAAAAAGGAGCAAAAGGGAAGAAAATATTAAATAAACGAGAAAACATTAATGAAGGAAGCTTTGTGCGTAAACTATAAAGCAACAACAACAAATGCAAAAGTGAACAAAAAACTGCAATCTCACGAGGCAAGGGAAATGTAGGCAAGCGAGGGAGGGAAATGAAGAAAAAAATGATCAATTGATGATCGGCAAAGTCTACCAAGCAATAATGAATTAACTTTAGCTGAAGAGTGGAAAAAACTAGGGGGATATTTTTAAGAAAAATTACGATAAAACAATTGTTTATGTGTATGTGTGTGTGAATGAGACCAAGTAGCACTCCCACAATAGAGCTACGCTGCCGCTTCACACGCTTTCGCTTGTGTTCGATGTGTTACTTGTTGTTGTTTTGTATATTTTCGGTGTTTTTCATAAAGATAGTTGGAAATGTATGGCTTCTTCGACCACACGAAACCCTGAATAAAAGGAAGTGAGCGCAATTAGTTGCTATTTACAGCGAAAAAGATTAAAAAAACTAAGAAGGAAGCACATAAACAAAAAAAAAAGTATGAGCAGCCATGCAATAGGAAAACTAAAAGAAATATGCGCTTCAGCGAAGTTTAGATGCCACACTGTGTGTGGAAGGCAGACAGGCACATAAATGCACACACACACACACCCGCATTATCCCATATGCGCACATGCAATTTGCGATAGCCAACAGAGTAATAAATACGCCACAGTGCGCCATATATTCCCATAGGGCATTTCCGTTGGGTTGGCCTTGATCTCTAATTGACTCGTTTAAAATGTCGTCGAGCTTGGTTTTGCCACTAAGACGCGCCGCGCCGCCAAGCTAAACGACATTGATGGACATGCTGGCGTACTAGGTTGTGAATTTAATAGAACGGCACAGCAAATGCACAAAAACACGACTGTGCACAAGTCCGGCAGACAAACAAAGCGACGCGAGCAGGGCAGGGCGGCTGCTAGGCAGGCAAATGCACAAAAGTGGAGCTGCGCACCAATACACAACGGCAAATATTGTACTCGTGTCGCTTGCACATATTTACATAGACAGACGTACGTTTGTTAGTGGAGTGGTGGAGTGGCATGTGATGTTTGGAACAACTGTTGCGCCGCAATAGCCCACTAAATGCAACAAATCGCCAACCAACCGGTAGACATTCCCTACAACAGTTGCCACTGTGCACATTATCGCTAGCTATGGTGGCTATGGTGGCAGTGTGCGCTGCCAAGGCAATTACAAAGACAGCACCGGCAGTAGTGGCAGTGGCAGTGGCAGTGGCAGCTCCATTAATGCCGCTCAAGGACGCGCATATCTATATTTGTGAGTAGACGCAAGTATGCCGCCAATGCAGTGCCTACGAATGCGCATAAACACCCAAACGTGCCTGAGTGCATCACACACTGTGCATGCAACAAGCGCATGGTGGCTGGCGCTGTCAGCGCCGCCGACGCCGCCATCTCCTGCAGTCACTCACAAATGCATTTGCGGCGCGGCTGAGCTGGTATTCTCGGAAACGGTTTCCAAGGCCAACCACATTTAGCCACACACAGCTACAATGCACACCATAGCAACACGCACACATACATGCATTCATATGCACATACATGCACACATACATAAGCGTATTTGCAAGAATGATGCGCTTGTATATGTAGCACACTGGCAATCGGGCCGGAGACTGACTGCATTTGCTTAGCTGCATCGAGTTGCAAAAAATCACATGCACATGCAACTATTGCGGTGGCAGCAGTAGCTGCTGCTTGCTGGGCCTCGTAGAGCCCTTTTTACCGAACGTTGTTTTGTGTGTTGATAGGCGCCGTAGTGGCTTTTGTTTTGAAATGAATAGAGGTGGAGCGCAAGTGTTTGTGTGTGTGTGCGTGTGTTTGTGGAAAATTTTCATTGCCAGTGACGGTGGTGTTGCAGGCATCAGGGCAGAAACTCCGCTACGCGAATCGCACAAATCGCACAGGGACGCATTTTCACAAGTCAGGCAGCAAAATCTGAATTTGCACGAGAGCAAGAGAGCAGAGCTAGTAAAATTTGTGAATGCCGTAAAAAAAATTGGCGCATACACTTCTGTTAAGTGTTTGGTCGAGCTCCTCCTCCTATTTGTGGCGTGCGTCTTGATGTTGCTCCACATATGGAGAGACTCCCAGTTTCAAGCGGACTCCTACCGACAAATGTGTTTTATGAGCAGCTTTTTCATCACAGAAATATTCTCGGAGGTCTGCCATTGCTTGCCAGGGAGCGATCGCTATTAGAAGAAAAATGTTTTATCATCTTGCTTTTTCATGCACGAATATTCGAACCTATGTAAATCCCGAAGGGTAGTCACGCACCAAACCATTCGGCTACGGCGATCGCCGCAACTACCAGAAGAAGAAAAACAGGGTAGCTGGCGGAAAATATAGTTCTCCCCCACTGAAGATTTTTCTTGTTCGCTCACTTAATTTTTGCCTGGTCATAGTGGGGCCATATTCCGGCCATAGGCTATATATGTCTATATCCAAGAATCGATTTCCAACTTCAAAAGAAATCAATACCAGCGTTTGAAAGAGCATGTCCATGACCATTTTTTGATAAGTCCACATTTTCACTGCAAATAACTGACCCACGAAGTAAAAAAATTAAAAATTAAAAGTTGTGTTCAAAACTTTCTCCCACACAGCTCCTCAAAATGTACGTCGGAAGTTGATTTTTGTTTTTTAATTTAACCCTTAACTGCGTGCATTAATGAAGCGTTGAAAAAGAAGGGTTTCATGGTGGAAACAGTTTTATTTAACTATCAATAAGACATTTTAAAAGCAAAATAAAGAAAAAGTTTTAAATTTTGTGTTTTTTACGGAACCAAAAACTAATTGTAAAGTGCAGAAAACTACTGAAAACAGTTGAAGAGTGGAAATATTTAGTATCCTTCAAGAAATATGAGTATATCGATTTCATAAAAATAGTTGTTTTTGTCAAAAAGTACTTATATTTTACTCTGTTATCGTTTTTCGAAATTAAATCACTCGCACTTCAATTTTCTTTCTTCACCCATTTGAAAAAAAGTGAGGTTATTTCGAAATTTCATGAAATCATAGACAATTTTTTTGCGCTTTATTACTGCCAAATATGCATTTAAGGCTCAAAATAGTTTGAATTATTTTATAATATTTAATTTGGATATAAAATTTAATATGTGTCCCAATGCGGTAAAGGATTAAAAAGGCCGCATATCCAACTTTTTACACTGTGCCTGATCAGTGGCAGCATCGGCTGCCGAGTGCCTATTTCCTACATACACACATACATATGCATACAGTTTTAAATTGATTGACTCTACATAGAGAACCATCTATTCAGCTGTTCTTCCTGCTCCCGTAGTATGCCTCGCATTCTGTGCTGCACTTCCTCCACTGCCTTTTTGCGCTTTTGTTTTGCTGCAGCTTCGTAGGTTGCACAGCAAAACCAACGGTATTGACTTCGGGTGAGGGCTATGGGAATGGCAAAGTTGTAGGCACCAAATGCACGAGCAACAACTAGAAAATTGCTGATTGAATTGCCTGATTTCGCTTTTCCTCCGCGCTGCCACATTGGCTTCGATGGTTGGATTTGCGCTGCTGCTGCGCTGCTGACTGCGCTGTTTACGCTAGCGAAATGCCTGCGAAAGGGCATTGCTTACAGTTTGGTTTTATTGCAGTCGATTTTTTCTTCCTATAGCACTCGCATACTCCTCATTGTCTTTCTGGTTTTATTGCCAGTTTTATTTTTATGCACTTTCCAACTGCATTTTGAGTCAGTCAGTCAGTTGGTCATGAGTGTCGTCACACACTATTACGACGATTGCAAGTTGGTGTTGGTGTTGTTGTTGATGTTGCTGAAGTGGCTACGACACAGCGCGTGTTTATTAGCTCTTGTTGCCACCATCAGCATTAAGAATTCCTCGGCGGGAGTCGTGAAAAGCCAACGGGAGGGACAGTCGGCCTTTCGACTAGCCAGCTAACAGCTGGTGGGGCAGTTGCTTGAATAAACAGTTGGAGGAAAGGCGGCGGGCGATTGGGCGCAGCAAATAAAGGTATGCGGTCATCGCGTCTCATTTTACATAATTGCTGCAACTTAGCAATGACATTCGCCGCCCCTCGCTTCCGTCGCCTTCCGCTTTCCGCTTTCGCTTTGCCGCTAACCCACCCCAAAGTGAACAAAGCCGTGTGTTGCAAAGGCCAAACGAAGAAAACATAAAACCTTAATGCATAATGTATGTAAGTGTATGCTTGAGTGTGTGTATGTACGTATGTAAAGTGTCGAATATCGGTGGCCCAGTAAATGAAGTTGCCGTAAAAAGCAGTGTAATGAGGTAATGACATAAAGGGAAATGTGTCACTTTTGTTGTGGTTTACGAGGAGGTCTTTTTTATTTATTTTTTTTCATTTTTTCACGCTTATAATTTTACACACTTCACTTAAGCGCTTCCCCTGTACACCAACAATAATTGGCAGAATTTTTAGGGAATGTTGAATTTACGAGCATTTTTTTTCTTTTTTTGTTTGTGTGTGTATGCGCGACTCATTGTGTTATGGAAGTAGTGCAGCGACTATTTGAAAATTCAATATTTGATCATTAATGCGAACGCGTGGAGTGAATTTGGGTTAATTGAAGTGAAATTTTTTTATTCATTCTTTGGTGCCCCTTTTACCGGGAATGGAATAATAATTTAGTGGAGGATTAGGAAGCCTTTATTATGAATTTAAATTTGGCGCATTTAAAAAAAAAAAAACAAGTTACGCGTCAGAAATATTAGCTTGGAGAAAAAATGAGTCCATTACTTTTGCGTAAGTGCTTTAAACTTTTTTGTGGTCGATCCTTAGCTCCTGTGGATGCTTAAGGATGATGGACGACTACTAACATGTCGGTCAACTTCGATTATTTCTGTGATTTTATCGAAATTTTGGACGATGGACCTGCCTGTGCGAGGTGCATCTTTAACATCAAAAATGCCTGAACGGAATCGACGAAACCAAAATTTCTCGTGAGTATCGGCACCATAAACAGCATTCACAATTTCAGAGGCCTGGCTTGCAGTTTCGCCTTTGCCGAAGAAAAATTTTTAAATTTACCGAATTTTCTCTGTGTTGATCTCCATGGCTAAAACCCTGTAACTCACAACTGAACAAAACACAGGAAAAAGAATTATTGTAGTGTGAATTTCATTTCGACAATGAGCATCAACTTTAGACGATAATTCACGAGATATCGATCACTTCAGCCGTCTACCGAGAAAATAATGGATTTCTTTCTCCCCAAACTAATATTACATATTCTGATCGGCGATTCCGTTCCAATTTTGTTTTTGGACAAATTTTACTAAATAAAAGAAGAAATTGCAAAAAAAAAAAAATCTTCCGATAGGGTGATTAATTTTGTGCCACCGTATACAAGTTATTGAGAAAATTAAGATGCCCCAGAAGCAGTAGTTCTATACATAATCTACAACTGAGTCTATTTGTAAATTTTCTAGGCACTAAAGACGAGCCTACCTGAATAAGAAATGCATTATGCCAAATTTGAACTAAAAACAAAATATATTCCCCAAAAAAATTTATATTTATTCCTTCTCTCTTGCTCTCTAGAGCTTAGGATACTAAATTACAGCAAAAAAATGTATTAGTTCTATATTGGGATGTTACAAAAATGTCACTCACGCCAAAGAAAATTTATTTGTGAAACGAAAGTATTCACCTCTTCACTCCATATCACCTGATTTGAAAATTCGTTTACCCGAAAACCCATTAAGCTGATTCATCGCCCTCCATTCAAAAAGATGCATCTTACAACACTCCCTGTTCCGAGCCGATCAGTAGAGTTCTAAGCTCGCGCAGCGCATGCGCCGACAAGTCAATGGCATTGTGAGTGAAATTCTTGATTGCAAAACCGACTCGTGGCGGCTGTTCTACGCAACGATATCGCGTGGGCACACTTCAACGTACAAACCAACAGTTCACCTCAGCAGTTACAAAAACAATAATACAAATGCCAGTATCGGTATCAGTTTCAGTTGCAGCGCTAAGTGCTTTGGAAATTTATCGACATTGAAAATATAGGAGAAAAGTGACGCTGCAGGCGAAATGAGGAAATACGAAAAGTGATGATTGTGGGCGGTGGGAGGAGATGGTGATGAGATCAACGACTTGATTGAAAGCTCTTAGAACGGCAAGTATTTATGTGGCAATGACCACGAGCGGAACAAACAAACAGGCCAACGGACGATTGTAACAATCAGCACCGCTCTCTCTCCCCCTATGCTGCACAGTTCGCTAAACTAAAGCTAAAAAGCGCTAAAACGTTGAATTACCGAAATGCTGGTAGTTGCATTCGTATTCGCATTCGCATTCGCGTACGCGCTCGCAATCGCAGCGCGCTGCTGTCATTCGCCTCTTCCTGCTCATGATTTTTATTTTTTATCTAATAACCTTGTCGAATGTTATTAAACCCAAAAAGTTTCTTCACCTCGGCGCAATGAGAAATGCTAATGCAAAGAACAAAACAACAAAAAAGGCAAAAAACAAAAACAAAAAAATCAAACAGAATAAAACAACACGCACACATCAAATGTATAAACAGAAATAAATATTAAGAATATATACGCGAGTATACAAGCGGAAAAATGCAAATAAACTGAAATGGCAAAGTCAAAAGCAGAACAAATAAGAATGCAAAATACGACTGCTGCTAAAACTGGCCGCTAAGCGGCATACAAACACAACTACATCAAAAACGCACCCATACATCGACGCGTTACAGTACCGCGCCCCGCCGCGCTCGGCTCCGTTATGGTGGGCGCTGAGTGTGTGTGAGCGCATTACGGCGTCAGCGGCGCTGGATCGCAAAAGTCGCTAAATGCGCAGTCCACAGCACAGCCGCCCACCCGACCGCCTGTAACGATCTAACAACCGCCCACCAATCGCCAGCCGAGTCAGCACAAATTGCAATGGAATGGCGCGCGCATCTGTGTGCGTGCGTACGAGTTTTATTGGGAGAGCGCGAAGGCAGCATTGCATAGACTGCGTCAGCACAGCCTACGCCGCGTTTGCTGCCCATAAATGCTTACGCGTTATGACTTAATTTTTGATGCGTTAGCCAGCAGCAGCCGTAGTGCGCGCTATCGCACAGTTCATTGCATTGCGTTATACAACGCTTAGCACTAAGCGTTAATTGTGAGGTAAAAGTATTTTATTGCAATTAATGAAACAATATATGTACCTTGCTAGCGTTCCTCATGCACGCGTGTAGGTATGAGTGGGAAAGAACATTGAACTGCAAAAGTTTATCAGCAAATTTGTAGCACTTCACTAAAAGCCGCATTGCGCTCTACGCCTGCAAACTAATTACAGCCACGCTCACTTACGAAACACTCTAGATGACCTCTCCTTTATTGCACTGTCCTTAGTAACTTCACTTTCAGCGTAAATCGCCCGCTGCGCGCCCGCAAATGCTTGCCAAATGGCGTTTTTGCTGAGCACAGCAAAGCGCGCGCGCGACAAAAGTTGATAACGCGGTCAGAAAAACAAATTGTAACAATAAACAAAAAAATTACTTACCGCTGCAGCAGCAAAAACAATAGCACATTCAAAGTGCTGCAACAACAGCGCCATTAAGACCACAAAACAAATTTCGCAATTGCACACATAAGCAAAGAATATAAAAAGCAAGCCGTAGCAAAGCAGATTGCCCAGTATATGAAGCGCACAAAACGCACACAAACATGCGTACTTACACCAGGGAGCGCACATATGCCAGTATGTGTGTATGTGTGATTGCAAATATGTGTATTTGTTTGCTTAAATTTTACTGCAATTTTTTTCGTTATCTGGCGGGGCTAATGAACCCGCGTCCGCCACGATATTCGCGCGCACAGTGCGGCCGGGGAGTCGCTAGAATTTGTAGGTCGTTGCGCAGCAGACAGCATGTTGCGCGGTAGCTAACATTTCACAACTTCTCAATATCGAAGCCACACCGCCAAGTAGTAGCTGTACCGTAGTTAACAATCGATTCAGCAAATTTACACTACGCGGCGATAGATAAAGTTCGACGCAATACTTGATGACGATGCGAAGGCATACGCCCACAGCTGCAGCTGTGCCTTCCAAAAAAACGTACTTACGCTGCGGGCGTACTGCCGACATGGAAGGCGCGGGAAGCCTAGGAAGCGACATGAGTAATAGCCAAAGCGTACATATTTGGACGCACTTAGCGCGAAACGCGAGTTCGTAGGCAGCACGCCCGTTATTTCCTGTGTGGCACTACGTGTATTTGTTGAGTTTACATCCTTCACTAAATACACAACGCTTTCTAGGAGAAGCACAAAACACAAAGCGCCAGCGTATAGGCTGAGCAGAAAGGCACGCTGTTGACAGCAACAAAATAAGCAAGACCGCTTCAGTTTGAGCTGAAGCTATGATCACTATACACAAAAATTTGGCCATGAACTCGATCGTCTGGCATTTCGAAGACTATAAGGCACATTTACAAAAACAACCACGTGCAAAACAATAAAAAAGAAACTGAAGAAAAAGCATAGAGAAGGTGAGACGAGCACTTTTTTGCGCTGACATTATTTACAATAGATGGCAGCGCGCGCTTGTGTGAGTTTGTGCATAGACGTGCGCACACATAACCGCCAAAACACTCACGCACACATGCACACACATTTGCTTGGAAGCGCTTACAGCTTAGCTCAGTTTCGTTTGACTATAACATTTTTTTTAATTCTGGCGTCTTAAAATTTTACCACTTCACTTTTTATTTATTTATTTTTATTTTCGTGTGCAATTAACTGTAATTTGAGGTGTCCACTTTGCATTTTTTTGGCTCTTCTCACGGAACACAATAGACGCACATTGGCGTTTTGCAATTTCTTTATTTTTCCACTTTCTGGTTTTCACACATACAGACATAAAATTGCGTATACACGCAGTGATGTAAGAAAAGCTAGCAAAGGCACTTAATGAGGGGGCAATGCACTAGCCGCATTTTGCGCTCACACGCGCGGCTTGAAAAATACACCACCACTTACGTGCAGTTGAGGCAACACTTATCCTTAAAGGAAATAGATATTTTTTCTTGCACATTTGCACAACTTTTTCGTTGCACTCTTTTAATTTCCAAAATTTTGTGTGCCTTCAAATTTTCTTCAGTCCCGCTTCCGTAATGCTTGCATGTTGCATATTTTTAATTTATTTTTTTTATTACAAAATTATTTTCACTCCCGCTATCATTTTTCTGCACCTCCAAATCCTGCGCCAAGCGCCATCGTCCACCGCTGAAACTATACTGGAAAATGCCAAACGATCAGCGCCAAACTATAGGAAAACTTACAACACAAAGATCGCACCTATACACACACGCATATGCCAACCGATCTATACACTATTTGCAGTACATCGACGACAGCGGAAAAGACGTTGTTAGTTTTTCACCACAGCCACCAGCAAGCGGACGAAGAGTGTGCTGAGCATGCTGAGCAACTATGAGCAAAGTGTTTACAACACTCACTCAACTAAAAGCTTCACTTTGGTCTAGCCTAGACTAATGGCAATACAAACGGCAGACAAACCAGATTAGCAGCGCCTGAGCGCCAAAATAGTGAATAGTGAATGGCACGCACACAATGCAACACCTCAGACAACAGCCGCGCGGTGAACTATTTGTGTCTACGTGAATAGTTTGTGAGTGCGAGCGAAAAAGGAAAACAAATGGCTGAATGATGCAAGCAATAGAGAGCTCACCTTCTACTGCACTTGGCATGCCAACTTGAGAGATTTGGTCCATTGCAGCAGGTTGGGTCCGTTGTATGGGTTGGCAGAGAGTTGCATAGGCGAATGCAGCTAACAGCCAAATGCATCTCAAAGAGCAGCAAAGAGTGCACAAGCCCAGCAAAAACTTTTGCCACTCAAATGCAGCTAAGGAACATTTGTGTGTGTGAGTCAATGTAGGCAGCAAGACTTTTTTCATTCCATTCAAATGTCCCCAATTCGGAATTGAGTATGGCGAGACTTGATCGGAGAAACTAAATTTTTGTTTGTTTATTTTTTGTGTGATAAAAGTATGATCAATGATCTGTTGAATTTTTTGTTAGGTTAGAAAAATGTATGCTTAACGAGTGTAAACTATTTAGTTTGAGGGAGGGAGGGAGAGAAGCGTTTAGAGAAAAAATAGAAAAATTTGAATAAGAAATATTTGTTTGAAAAAAGCGAAGCATTTTTGGTTGGTAGGAGATTTTTCATTTAAAAATAGCAAATCGCGCGTTTCTTGGAAGAAGGTCAAGTATAATAGATTACAAAGATTGGCCACACACAACGGAAGTGTGAAAGTAACTTCGGCTGCCACGTCATCGGGGATTCGGCAGCAGAATTCTGCTCACTCATTCCAAACGTATTCACACGCTCGACCAATCAGTCGTTGTTCAGACGGCGAAGGTTGCGTTGATTTTTTTCGCATATCACCAACACAATCTCAGTTTTTTGTAAACAAACTGCTGTCATGACTCCGGTGACTCTTTTAAATACGCTGAGAGCCAGCTATAGGTCTGATATTGGCGTTTCTAATGCTCTCTACCATGGAAGAAGGTCATAGAAAAGTCTAACTGAGTATGAAACATGACTGTAACCTGTTTGTTATGTAAAAAATGCATAGCTGTGCCTATTAACCCGAATCTCATAGGAAGGAAAAGAGTATATATTTTTGCTTAGGAAGCAATAGTAAATTAAAAAAACTTTAGAGCCGTCCTTCAGTTCAATTTTTGTTGATTTCAGTTATTGCCTTCTTTCAGCAAATTAGTGAATTGTACTTTCTTGAAAATATTTTAACTCATAAAATAAGCTCAGTTTAGTCAAATCTTATCGACAAATAAATAAAAAAAAAATTATTCACAAAAAAAAAAAACAAATACGAAAGTAAAATCCCTTCTCTCAATAATATTTACGTTCCACAAGCGTTACACGTAGAAATTCTTATTAGAAAATAACCAAGTATTATTTAATTATCAGGAACAGTGGGTCATAGAGGATCAGTATTTCAATGCCACCTACCACTGACTACAACAAAAAGGGGATTTTGGAGAAACAACGCGTCTAAAAAGGGAAAATTGTAATTTCTAATAAATAGAAACGCTGGAATTCTCAACAGTGCAAAGTCTAAGGGTTTATATATAAAACGTTTTTCGCCGAAATTGTTCTTTCCAGGTTTCTTAGGTTTCAATATGAGCAGGTACTACAACGAAATATATTCTTAGCAATTTGAATTGAAAGCGAAACTTTTAAAAATCTCTTCTTTACTGCGGCTATAGTTTCCGAAGCTCTGCGGAAATGGCTGACCACTTTTAATGACATAAAAAATTCAAGAAAGCTGGTTTTCAAAGACTATTCTGGCTTTTATATTTTTGCATTTTCTTTATTATTTCTATTTATTTTAGTTATTTTATTAGTAACTAATTTTGAACTCTACAAAGCGCTTACGGCTTCAAAGATCCGAAAAGTTATTAGTCAAACAGCTGCGCTGGTGCTTCCAAAAATCTGCCTGGCGTGACCTGAAGCAATTTGCAGATTTGGTTTCTTTGCTTTGAAAACTTTGAGTATTTCTGTATTACGAACTCTAAAAAGTAGACACCATTTTAACCCCTTGCCATTTATTTAAATGGTTGTTCTTGTTCTCTTTTTTTTCATTTTCTTTTCTACTATTTGTCGCATTTAGCGAGTTGAGCTGACTTAGCACTTTAAAATCGCAGACAAAGCTTAGTCTACGCTGTTCTTATTGCCTTTTTTGTCTAAAGTACCAATTGTATTTTTGTACTAGTATTTGTTCTTGCCTTTGCGCTTGTTGTGCCACCACCATTCACTAGCGACTAGCGTCGCGATCGTCGTAGACTGTGCCCTTGCCACGCAAAAAACAAAACAAAAAAAAAAACCCAGAAAAAAAACGTAACAAAGCCGTCGTCCCTCTTATTCCTAAATTAGCGTTGTATTTATTGCTTTTGTTGTAGTGGCTTTTAAGCTAACTTTGGTTTTCTGTTTTGCTAGCGTTATTTTTAGCTGATTTGTTGTTCCAGCACTTCTAGACGAAGCGGAAACGAGTTTTGAATTAAATTTCATGAAGAAAATTTGAGACGCGACGCAAAAATTCTGTACAACGATATTTAATAGTACTTTTTCTTTGCCCGCCCTCCCTGCTACCTATTGCACTATACATCACTACAAACTTAACTCAACAGCAGTTGTGTACACTCCTTTAAGTGTGATTCCTTCGCCCTCCTGCAAAAAGTCGCCCTTGCGAGGCGCTACTCATCAACATCAGTTGTACGCTCACTCGGCACTCTTCTCGTTTCCCTGTTTATTTTGCTTCAGTTTCTGGTTTAGAAATATTTAGTAGCCAACAACATTCAGCTATTATTGCCACCAACAGCGGAGAGTGATTGAGCAACAAATTGTCGATTGCCTAAGTATTGGTGAGTGCCAAACGACGGGAGCAAATTCTAACGCATACACTCGAATGCATAGCTGGCGCTCCTGTTTCAGCGCTACAGTGGGGCATGGGGGGCGCGCTTGACTCACACTCTCCGCTAGTCACAGAAGCAGCCAAATGTGGCGTTGTGATCACACTTTTCTCCAACACACCAGCACACATGCAATCATATAGTGAGTGAGTACGTGTGTGTGTGTGTGGGTTGTTTGAAAGCTTCAACTCATAGTGCGCGCTACGCTGGTGGTGCAGTACGGGGAATGTGCAGTATGCGGTGCACATATTCTAATGTGTATATACACATACACACACACACACATCGACCAAGGTAAATGACCGAATGTCCGACTCAGCATGACTAGGTTAAGGTGAAGGTCACTAACGACTACTACTCAGCGCTCAATGCTCTAGCGCACTACACTCTAGGCAAGTTTGTTCGCCGCAGAGTGCTGTCTCGGTATGGGCGCTCGAGCAAGCACATGCCGCGCTCCATCACAGACAGGCCTGAGAGTAGCGGCATCAGCGCCAAGCAAGCACTGAATAGTCGCACGGTAGTTGAGCGCAAAGTTGGTGGGAGCTGGGGCTGCAATAGAAACGACAATAGAGAGAATTTGTATGAAAGCGAAATTGAATGCGCGCACGATCGCATGCGACTATTTAATGATGAAGACTTCCATAGGACGAGGAGTGGAAATAATTGCTGATCACGTCGATTTTTGTCATTTGAATGCGATTTATGTGGAGCCAAGATATGTGAAGCGCAGCACTTAAATATGAGTATTGTTGTTTTTGCGCATTTTTTTCTTTTTTTTTTTGTATTTTTATGGGCAAGTAGTTGGTAGCCGAGCGAGGGGCGAGCGGTTGGTTCGGGGCATAACACAGACTGTGAGTTATTTATGTAGTTTTATTTTTGAGGTTTTGCTTTCCTTTGTTTGTGCTGCTACAACCGGACAAATGCCGGAGAAGAGGAGGCAGCAGACAAAACGACTGAAAAGGAGACGTGGAAAAGCAACTACTGCGACTTTTGAGGTGTAATTTTGTAGAATTTAGACGAGGGTTTTTTTTCTGTATTTGGCTGTGCACACTATTGATTTGATACGAAATTTCATTGCCGCGTAAAGTGGCGTAGAACTTTTCGCAAATAAATTTTTTAAACGACTGGATGTATGTGCAACTCTTGCAACTGTATACACACACATTTCGTGCATATTTATATCCAAAACATGCAGCTAACGAACCCAGCAAATTGTGCCAAATTATGGTATATCTGCAACTCGCCGTTTTGTTGCTATTATTTGCTTGTCTTTGCTTTAGTTTTGATTTTGTTGTTGTTGTTGGTTTCTTGCGTTACTGCTGCTGCTGCTGTTGCTTTCGGTTGCGGCATTTATTAGGCTTCTTTTGTCATTTTGTTTGAAAGCGCTTTGCACTGACTTTTTTCTCGGCGCTATTTGATTTGCTGACTATAAACAATCACACAAACAATCAAATACAAAACATTTCTATCATGCATACTATACGTCTGCATGTATGCACACATGTGCATGTGCATGTGTGTGTGCGTGTGGGGGCATATAGAAATACGTGTGCATATGATGGAATCGCACTAGCTTTTCTTGCTTCGGCTGCTGCCTGCACTGCGGCGCGCAAATAGACCGATTGCTGGTTCGGGCGGAGCGGCGCGGCGAGGCAAAAGTCGTTAGCAGCCGTTGAACGCAAGACCTTGAACTTGGACTCAGATCTACGCGAAATTTTGGTGTTTCAGTTGCTATTAGTGTAGCGCTTTGCTATTGTATTTAGACTCACCAATGCCGCTTCTGCTCAACTTTTTTTCGCTTGTAATTTATTTTCGTTTTAATTTTGGATTTTGTTAGATTGCAGACTAGCTTTATTGAAATAAAGGCTTTTATACATACACACACACACATATGTTCTTTATATAAATGCATTATTCATACACACATACAGAGGTGTGCGTGTGGGGCTGCATGTATTTTTAGTTAATTTAATTCTTTGAATTTCTTTTTCAATATTTGTGAGCTAAAAACTTTTTGCTAGATATTTCGCAGGCGCTTGCAAAGTGCAATTAATGGCAAAAAAATAACGTGTTAACAAATGGCAGTGAAGTATGCAGAATAATAAATTAGTTTGGTAATAAAATACTTGTAGTACGAAACCAAACGCGATATTAGATATATCAAGCGACGAATTTTGGGCAAAAGCTAAACGAGAACCGAATAGATATAACAGTATGCACAATTTTGCATAAAACTCACATATTTTAAAATAATTTTAATATTGTTTGATGCTAACATTCCTGGTTTTATTTGAGACTATTTTAAAAAGTCGGAATAAATATAAATAGACAAAGTCCGGATTATCTACGGTATTGAAAAGGAAAGCTAGTTTCTCTTAAAGTCGTTGAATAAACAAAGCTTCTTTGTTATAAACTGAAGCTGATTTCATAAAGAAGTTTATAAACATTAATAATGGGTGTTTTTATAGCTGCATGAGAGCTACTGATATCAATACCTATGGTTTGCCACCTGAGAAGGGCGAGATGTGTTGACATTTCTGTTCAGTAAAGCTGCAATTAGTGGTGAAGTAGCCATTACGCCATATCCGTAACGATGACAGCAAGTGTCGATTAGTCATGCCGTAACCATAAACTGCTGATATTGATTAGAATTAATAGCAACATCTCCATTTTGTCATAAAAACATGGATAATTTCCCACTAAGTCAATTAATTTTTCGTCTTTTAGTTGTAATATTCAAATTTTTATCGCAAATATCGAAACAAACGTAAAGTATTTCACAGCTGCTTACGATAACGGTGAAAAACCAAAATTCCATAGATACAGCCAGCCACGTTTATGGCTTTGCCGTTATGGTGCGGCTCCTATAATCGTTTAAAGGGCTGCTCATATGTTTGATCAGAACAGCTGATTGCTATGGTTACGGTTATGGCTAAGGCATGGCACCACTAATTGCAGCTCAAGGTTTCGCAAATCACCATGAATCGTTTAACGTCGAAACAACGACGGCAACAAGAACACTGGCAGTATCAACGGTCCTAATTTCCTTCGAAATGGGGAATGAGCGGCCGTTACGATGGATGGTGAGCACTATCGAGCCTGAATTTTGTTTCTAAAAATTAATCAGCTGTACATCGACGACATTTGGTTCCAACAAGATGGTGCAATTTGACGTGCAGCGCGCTTGCTAATCGATTTATTCCAATATTCAAGACACAATTGGTGCCATATAGCCAGATATATTGAAAAAAGTAGTCATAAATTAGACTGATCAAATGGTCCATGTAACTTATGACCGCGGTGGGTAAATGCCGGACATCTTTTTAAAAAAAAAAATGCAATGGAATTACATATCTACCAGATTATAATAAAAAAAATTATTTCAATAATATTTCTGTTTTGTATAACCAAAAAACACCCGATATATATAATACATTTTTTTTATATATTAATTTTTTCAAAATTTTTAAAATTTTCAAATGTTTTGAATCTGTATTTTCTTTAATTAACTGAAAACTTTACTGCACTGAAAAGTTACTTTCTATTAAATTGGGTAAAATAAGTATTTCTGTTCTATATATTGAAACTGATTTCATGAAAATATGTTAAAGAAACTAATAAAAATTAATATATCATAAAAATTCTTCTAAACATAAATTTTTAGAAAAATTTCTAAATATCGCCATTTTTTTTTTTGTTTTGATTAACTGACAACTTTATTGAGGTTTTTTTTTTTAAATACAAGAGGCGTAAATCAGACGAACTCCAAGTCAACCTAAATACAGTTCTCCGCTAACTTAACCTCAATTACTCTCGGGCAGCCTGCAATTTTCCTCTCTTACCTGAACTATAGCATTTAACGCAGCAGCATCGATTTATAGCGCAGTTTAATCTCATAATGAGCCTCCAGAGCCTCCTGAGCCACAACGCACGCCAACTTATTGCAACCACAGTTAACCACATCACAATTGTATTATCAGCGCGCAACTAATCGCTCATTGCTGCCACTTTGTAAAGTTATAGGGTCTCCCCCACGCGTCTACAGATTTTTGCGCCATAAACAAGACCAAAAACACGCCACGTGGTCAAGGAAAACAGAGGCATAAACTTGTAATCAAAACCCGCATACTACTACTACAACTGCACACACACACGCACACCATCCACACTCTGCTCCCCAGTGTTGACAACACACATGGAAAACAGACAAAAAAGGCGAAAACTAAAACGATAGTAAAACGTTGAAGCGACAGTCAACTTGCGCCACCCACTCGTCTAGCCACCCACTACTGCGGCCACTGTGTGATGTGGGGGCTGAGGGCAGTGGCAAAGTGGCTGACGCGTCGCCGTCAGCTGGCTATGATTTTTGCTCACCACTGCTTGCAACGGCTGCTCATGAATATGCTTGCATGTGTGTATTCACCTATACGTGGCAGATGTGGCACATAGCATTTGGGGTGGCAAGCATACAGTAAAATAGATATATGCATACATATGTGTGTGTATGTGCGCATGCAGCCAGACTTGTTTTACTGTTGCTGCGCTGCTGGCCATTCATAGCGTTGCGTCGCGTCGCTGCAACACCTTTGCAACACTTTGCCACCAACCCTTCTTCGATCAACGCGGCTGCCGTACCAAAACTTTTCGAGATGCTTTTCTTTTTTGCATTCAAAACCCATCTTCCGCTCTCGAGTTCTCTTCTTTACTATTTTTCCAGTTGCTTTCACTTTGCCATTTTTTTCCTCAAGTGTGCATGTATACATATGTATATGTGTGCATGTGCTTGTGTGCGGGTACGGGCAAGTCATGCTAGCACGTGGCGTCAACAATGCACAGTCTGGCCAAATGGAGGTGGAGGACGAATGAAAGCGCTCTGCGTTGTGACTGCAACTGGCATTAATGTTGGCGATGAATGCCACTCGAAACGTTGCGATGAGATGTTTGTGCGTCTCGTGCTGCAATCAACTACCACCTACCGACAGCGGACGGACATCAACTTGGCTGTTGCGGCATCGTTGTCTAGCTGTGACTTTGGCTCTGGCTCCGGCTATGGTTGTGGCTGTCCGTCGATTTCTCAGTCTGCCGTTTGCCGTCGGCTCTGTTGTCGTTGGGTGCATGGGTGGCTGCTGCGTTCGGCAGACGCAGGTTAGCTATTCTCTATGCATGCAGACACACAAGCATACAACCGCACGCTACAATAGATAGTGAGGCATTAGGGTTAGTTAGTTGGTTTTCCTCTTCTCAAATGGCTGCTCAGCTGCTGCGTCTATGGCTGGCCAACCTTGCAGCCTCGCTTCCTTCTTGCTATTGTTGGTTTCGTATTTTTTTTGTTGGCGCTGCCACTATTGTAGTGCGAATAGTTTTTTCATTTTCCGTTGTACTTGCGAAGGCAGAGGAGAGCGAGCTTTCACTTTCGCAGACGGAGCACGCGGTGTTGCACTCGTCACGCATTAGACGGCACGCTGAATGACTCTTCGTCGAGGGCAATGAAATGAATGTCGGTGTCTGAGCGTAGTCTACGCGCAGATTTTACGTGTTTTACATTTAGTTATGAATGAAAGGAGAGCATGTGCTAGCCGCAGCCTGCATGCCACATGCCACATGGCGGGTAGGGAGAACTACTTGGACATAGGAAGTTACGTATTTGCATGCCGTACGTATGCATGGGTGTTTCTATGTATGTATGAAGGACGACTAGATAAGTGGGGTACTGTATGTGTGTATGTATGTATGTAAAATATGTTTAAATGCGAAAGCAAGCGCTATGAGAAAACTGCTTGAATACTGCAGCTATTAAATATTCGATGGAATTTTAAGTTTTTTTATGCCAAACGTTGCCCATTTAGCCAAACCGCTGGATTTGTTTTGAAGTTTAAAAAAATAGAGTTTGAAAAATGTATACCTTTGAACCGTGGCTCTTAATACTAGACTTGAAATTGTCATTGTGTAACTTTTTCTTCTTCTTATTATTATTGTTGTATGGTTCGATAACCGCTTAAGCGGTTTTGGCCGAATTGGATAGCTTTTTAGTGGCCCGAAATTTGTTCATATGGCAAAGAAATCTGTAAATTCAACAACGTACATCAAATGACAAAGCTTAAAAAAATTGTAATCCGTTCAAAACACAAATGCAGCTCGATTAATGACACCAAGCTATCGCATAGGTGCCACCAACCAAAGTTGTGTCGAAAATTTCATCTTTCAATTTTTCCATATTTAATGTTATAAAATATTCTTTCATCTATAATCGGTCTAACTTATTGAAATACCCTCTATGCTGACCCATTAAAAAGCCTAAATCACGGCAAACCGAACAGGCACAATTTATGCACATTTTTTATCAACTGATCAAAGCTCATAAGTGCCTTCGTTGTTGTTGGAGATTCCCTGTCACGCATTCAAATAGAATTACGCACTCGCTGACACACACATATACACATAGCATATAAACAAACATATGATTTATGTTTACAAAAAATGCGTCTAATTTTGCGTTTACCGGCGAGACAGGCCCCTCTTTTCTATTCTCTCACGCACAACTAACACACACGCATGACAATTCTTGTACTGCCCGCATACGCAGCCATTCACGCAAAAATAGATCAAATATTATATGATGGGAAACTATCCCTGCAGGGAAATCACAGAGCATTGAACAGGTGCGCTTCTGGTGAATTTAGTACCATGGCTTATTCATGTTCGTTCTCTTTTCCACATAACGTATTGCAGCGAATAGCGGGTAACGTCAACTCGCTACCCGGTGTCAAAATTAAAACACATTTAACAACATGAAATTGCACAGAATTGCAAAGGGGACGGATTTCTCGCCGTCGGTTATTTTTACGGCGGCAAAATAATTAGATTCATTTCTATTTTCTACGACGGGTTGAAGACTCGGGGTTGCTTTTCTGATTACTTGATGACAATTTGTGTGTCTACAAGAAAGAGTAAGCCAATGATATTCAATTTGCACAAGAAAAAATGCTAAATATCAATAGTTTAGATAGAAATAAGCTGTTTTTTTGGTACAATAAGCTTCAATGAGCTTCAACGGGCTGCTTTACAAATATAGCAAACGAATTTTATTGTAACCGCAAAATATCAACTGAAAACCGTCTCGTCGCAATTGGGTCTAACCGACCGAATTTTCCGCAACTCGTTACCCTCTGTCCCGCTGCAATTCTGTTTCGGGTCATACAATCGAGTAAAATATTGTTGTATCGCTCAAATGGTCCCAGTGGTTCTTTTATGTCTCAATGTCGCTGAAATGAATTAAGTAGCTTTAAGTGAAAATTTTAAATAGTGTCGAAAAAACAGATCGCAATAAAGAAATGGATTGGAGAAAAAAAGTTAAAAATTGTTGAATATACAGTTAGATAAGGTTAAAAAGTTAAGTTTATTGTGTTCGAGAGAGCCATAACTTTTTCCAGGTCGATCGAACCACATCATCATTAGACTCTTTGGTCAATAAGTATGAGGATCGCGATTGTTCGCATTTACCTCTCTTCTTCAACATCATCGCACACCAAAGACGGAAGTAAGAGAGTAGTTCGCTATTTGTGCAACCGAGCCAGTTCTGAACATAAATTCATTTCACTACTTCAGATTTTCCCTGCAGGTGTAGTACAGGTATATGTTCATACACATACACACATACATTCATAGAGCATGACAAAATTTTAGTTCGCTCACATTAGCATATCTTCAGCATTACTATAGCATTTGCCTATTATTCGCTGTTCAACTATTTTCGCCCAAAATACGTCATCTCAAAAATAAGTTCACACACACCAGCGCTCACGCTCTATCCTCTCCAAACCCCATAACCCAGTGCCCCATTTGATTATAGCGTTGAATTGGTTGCTATTAACCGAGCGAGAGCATTTTTTTGTTTTTGTTTGTAGAGTCCAATTCAGTAAAAGTAAAAAAAAACAGTAAAAGCGAAGCACAAAAGGCGTAAAAAAACTTTATCTCACGCTTTTTGTGAGCAAAACTAAAATTTAACCTTGAAAATAGCAAAGCACCGAAATAATTCGTAAAGTTGAGGGCAAACAAACCGAAAGCACACGTCCGAATTGTGTGCAAGCAATGTTTGTGTGAAAGCGTGTCTGCATGGAAATGATATACAAAGACTATTTGTATGTATGTGGAGTATATATAGTTATATTTCTACATGTGTACATAAATATATTCATATGTAGTTCTATGTATGTACATATGTAGATATGTTTGATTCTACTTAGGTAGATGGCGACAATGGAAAATGAGCAAACAAACAATCTTCTGAAAACCAGTGGAGAACGAAGAGCAATAGGAGCTGCGACAAACATCCAACAACAACTCGCATATCATAGTAATGGCAACTAGTAATAAATGCTGCCCAACGCAAAAAAAACATTTTGTTGGAATATTTGTGTGTGTGTGTGGTTCAGGCATCACATCCCGCTACACTACAATTTTTTTATTGCAATAAAACGTTTGAAACTAAACATATTTCTGTACTCATTTCGCTTTCTATTTTATTTATATTTTTGTTTGTTTTTTTTTTTTTTTGTTTGCTTTATTCTCCACACTTTGTCTGGATTCGAAGAAATACGATGATTAATTGTGGCGGAAATTTACTCTCTAACAACTTAATTCGATTTTTATGTGCGCACTGAAATTTTTAGTTTGAAGGTCTTTGCCTATCTAGAAATTAGCAAGCCGTGACGTGGCAGAACTTCTAGAAATGTGTAACTGCAAATCTCCAAATATGACGCGCAAGTAAAGAAATAAATTTAAATTAGAGAACACAATTTTAGTAAATTAGAGAGTGAAATGTCCATAAATAATTATTTACACGTGGAAGTAAATTAGCTAACTATTCATACTGCAGAGTGTATAACTCATTCAAGTACTATTTTTAGAAAAAAAATCAATTCTTATTTTATTCGATAATATCAAAATAGACTCAGTTAGAAATGGGAGGAGCCTATTTACAACCTTTTTTGTTAAGTGGAGGTGGCTTAAAGGCTTAAAACTCAGTGCCGCTCAAAAGCGCCGACTAACAAATATAAGAGCCAATTATATTATATATAAATTCATATAAAACAAAATAAACAGATATATATAATTGGCGCTTGCGGCGTGCATCTTGATGCCGTTTCACAAATGGGAGTACCTGCAGTTTTAAGTCGACTCCGAACCAGCGATTTTATGGCAGAAATACACTCAAAGGTTTTGTTTTGTTTAAGAAGTCAAGAAATCATAATTTCAGGCGGACTACTAAAACTGAAGAATAATGAAAATATAAACATAATTCAATAGCAAACTTAGTTAGAATTGGAGGTCTCATTAAAAACACGAACTTATTTAAAAAAAAGGAAGAACGTTACGAAGAATTCTGGAAGATGTAAGAAAATTAATACTTTGCAGCAGACATGGGCAATCAATGTCGCCTTTAATAACATTGAAAAAAACGACAGTAAAACCCGATTCTTTCCAGTTTAAAGACTTTAAGTTGATCAATAGCAAACGTGATGTGTAAGTTGGGATAGAACCAGAAAATCTTGTGGATCTTAGTATGAATGCAGTTGATTTGCTGCCCTGCTGAGAAGACTCTATTGCAATATTCACCAAAAACGACGAGATTAGATATTGTACGGTACACTAAACAGTTCTAATTTACTGGCCCAAACCCACTCATCTAATACCCCTCTCCATCTGGACCCACCCTGTCGAAACAGCAAGTTTCCTGGGCCTACCGTTAGATAAGCTAGACGAAGACGACCGGTGGCGGCTTACACTACATACACTGACAGGGCAAAGTTACTGCTACAACAACAACAACAGATTACATATTGTGGGCCGTTCAGTGACAAATCCATGGTGATTGCTTTCAGCGGCAAAGGGCATCTTTTATTTGACAATGGTTACAAAAAGTTTAGAACTTGCGGAGAGTTTGGAAAATGGTCGATAATTACTTACTTTATTTTTATTCTCGCTTTGAAGAATTGGGGATATACTTGTTAATTCCCAGCCATCGATCCAGAAGATAATCAATTATTTATGATTATTTTTAGAAGTGAAATAACTGCCGGACATTTTGAAGAGTTTTTAATAATTTTTGGTCATCACTTGACCAGTGCGTGACAAATCACCAAATATTTGGTTAAGTGGATGTTTATAGGGGAGAACACTTCAATAGCGAGGAAATACAGCTACCTTGGCACGAAAGCTTATTTTTAAAATACACTTGGAGAACAATAATTGCCTAGCAAAGAATAATATAAATGCAACTTGGGCGACTTTTCTAACCAAATATAAAATAAAGCTAATTGTTTTTAGCTGTCACTAGAGCGATATAAAGTTATGCAGCTTAGGTATGGGGGCTTTAGATGTTCGAAGAAATCGACAAGTAATATTTTTCAACTTTAATGTTCAATAAATTTTTTTAAAGTGGATTTTTCATCTGCCCATCAGCGATCGTCACATCCTTAAATCGCCATATCGGAAAAAGTTATTTAAATGACAAGATTGAGAATTATAAAATATAGTAATTTGGATTTTGAAGGTCAGGTGTGACTTACACATCCAATTTTGAAAATAATCCAATACCTGTATTTGAGAAAGCTTTATTATGAGTCATAAAGAAACTATTATCTGTCCCCATACCTGTAAACGTCCATATTTTCCCTGATTTTCATTAAAATTATTAAAATGAATTATTTAAAATGCTTTTGGGTTGGGGTTTTCCTACTATTTTTGCTTCGAAAAAGTTATTTTTTCGAAAAAATTTCGAACACTTGTGATCACATAGAAAGTAATATCATAAAAAAGTTGTGTGCAAAATTTCAGGGAGATCGGTCAATAACTTTTCGAGTTATCGTCTACGCCAATTCGAAAAATATAGTTTTGAGAAAAACGCGTCTAAAGTTTGAATACATGAAAATTTAACCTCTCCCAGCGCTCGAACGCAAAGAATAGAGTCGTCACGGTTGCCGATCTGTAATATAAGAAATACTCAAATTTACGTTCTAAAATATGTTGACTTATTCTTAAAGAATTATATTATTATTTTATGAAAAAAAAATTATTTTTTCGAAATTTTACAGATGTCTGCCCCCTTAATACTTTCAAGAGAGTTGGTGCATTTAGTTGGGGCTATCTTGTTTGGTATATCACTGATGCCTTGAAATATAGAAGTTCGATTATACTGAATACTGAATAAAAAGGAACATTATATATATATATATATAGTATATCTCAATTTGTTTCCGATAGACTACCACAGAGTCATCGTCATAAATTCTTTATTATTATTTTTTTATTATAATAATTGTTAGTTTCAAATCAAAAGGCACTAAAGGGTCTATCTATACACATTTTGATTAAATTGAGGCATGGGATATGCCCGTTTCTAACTCTATGAATTTCAATAATTTCCGCTGAATTCATGCATGCCTGTTCGTCATCACTCCTAACCTCATTATCGTTTCTAAGCCGCGTAAGCTGCTCATGAGCTCTGCTACGCCATACATAAGCACCAGTTTTCAAAGTTTAAAACACAATTCATCATTTCGCTTTTAGTTTTGCTGCACGATAACGCACACAAATTTCTAATTTAGCTAAATTTCGTTTAAATAAATGATTCTTAGTAAAAAGCTAGAGTACTACGAAAATTATTTTGAGTTTTGCTGGGCTCTGGCCTACAAATATCAAAAAAATTGTATTTTCCTTGGAATCTTATGAAATACCAGCTTATCTGTAAACAAATAAAATATCCGATGGCGATAAGCATCATCCACATAATTTTTTGGAAACTTGCAAAGGTCTAGAAGTGTACGGTGGACGCAGAATAAAAACATGAGCATCGAGCATTCCACACACGTTCCGCATGCAAATCTACGACTGGTTGTTGTTGGTGGTGTTATTTTAAATATATAAGTAACATTGAAGTTTATATGTATGCAAAATCTTTTCAATATTAATTTTGGGATTTTATTAGTCAGCGCAGCTGTTTAGTGCGATGCCATGCACTGAGATCCCATTTATTAAGCAATCCGTTCTCTGCTAACCACCATTCACCATTCACCACTCTCCACCTGCATTCTTTTTTGGGTTTTGTGGCTTTTTTTCGAAATAATTTGCAAATGCTTTTTGCTCATAGAGCAAATGCTGCGCAGCAAATATAATTTTTTTGGTGTGTTTGTGAGAAGAAATTCTCAGCTGCTCAATTGTGTGTTGTGTGAACTAGTGTTGCTGTGAGTTGTTGTTGTTCTTTGTGTTGTTGTTTTCGTTGGTGTACCTCAACAGTGTATTTTTCGCTTATGAAATACGTACTTTGTGAGGAAATTTTTTTGGACAAATTCTCACACATCCAAGCGAAATTCTACCCGAGCGCCGCCAGTAAGAGGAGTAGCCGCAGATATGACTGCCACAAACACACACACGCACACGAGTACACGGCGTCATGCATATGCATATGCATGTACATACAAGTGCCATACACACACACACTCACGCACAGTGTGTGATTTCGTTGCGAAATGCAGAATTCTTACACACTAACCGACTAACCTAAACCGTCACATCAACAACAACAACAACACAAACAACCAGTACAAGCGGTATGAGCCGAACCGAAAAAAATTGCAGTAATATTAGGGAGAACTCGGGTAAAAAAGCTAAGAACAGACGCGTCCAACAGCGGGCAGTACGGCGCGGAGGGGGGCAAACGCAAAAAAGAACCAACAACACAAATCAGACTTCATGCGCACACACCCTCATGTCGGCATTATTGTTGCGCGTTTGCTGCGCGCTGCCTTCGTCATTCTTGAGTAAGCGTCGCCAATCGGCGGGACGTGCATACAATGAAGTCCCAGTGCCTCCCGTTCACTGTCGGCGTCGCTGTCTACATTTCAATGTATTTTTTGGATAGTTTTTTGGCAATTGCCTAATGCGCTTTTTAACGCCGCTAGTCGGGCCAGAAGTAGCAGCAAAAGTAGCAGCCGCACAATCAACAGTTGAGTTTTGTTGTCGCGCGTACATTGTTGGTCACACAATCGGTACGGTCGGTCGGTCGGTCGGTCGCTCAATCGCTAGAACAAATCCACGCGCATACACTAGAATTCAAAGTTATTCTAAAAACTAAGCTAAATTCATTCAATTTTGAAGAAAGCTTTCACGCCAAGCTCAGTTTTCAGTGCAAGTGCAAAAATCCAAGTGAAATTTGAAGAAATTCAAAAATACTATATGAAATTTTAGAAGTGAAGAAAACAAAAACAAATAGTTTTGTGTCATCTCAAAAACTAATAGAAAAGTAAAAAGTAAATTCTGGCTCACAGAATATGACAGGTGCAATTTGGCAAATTTTTCGCTTATGAAATGTCGGATTTTCAATAAATCGGTTTTGTGGCAATTAAAATTGAAAATACAATATGTTTTTCAAGTTTATAAATGTTTTGAAGTTTAAGTTACAAAAACACATCGAACAGAAAAATTCAAATTCGGTAATCGCATTGGTCACACTAATCGTCGGTCGCGTTATTAGGTTTTCGGTAGTGTGTGAGTAAAGCCTTTCTGTGCAACGGTCGCCAATTGAAGGCAGTCACCAAGAGTCTAAAACCAGCCAGGTAGGCAGTTTATGCGAAAAAAAACATTAATAAGGTTAACTAAACAAAAATTTGATTAATTTAACTTAAAAAATATTAAAAAGATAAATTTATTTAATTAAAAAAGAAAAAATTAGTTAATTGAAATAAATTGAATTGAAAAAAATTAATTACTTTAAACAAAAAAAAAAAAATATAGAAAGGATAAATTTATTTAATTAAAAAAAAAAATACTTTAAATAAAAAAAATTTAAATAATAAATTTATTTAATTAAAAAGAACTACTTTAAATAAAGAAAAATTTTATTACAAATTTATTTAATGAAAAAAAAATATTAATTAGTTTTAAACTTAATTTAACTAATTTTTGAACTAATTTCATTCCATTTTTTTTTATGACAAAGAAAAAAGAGCAAAGTATTGAAAGAAACTGTTTTGAAATTTAAAATTTACTATTCCTCTCTAAGTCAAAATTTATAGAGAAGCACATATTTATTTCTTGTAAGACATTGTTAATAGGTACAGTTACGAATTTGTCAAATCACATATGGTTTTCTGCATATTTACATAAAAACAAAAATTTTGAAATTTTGCAATACTTTGGCTTAATCGATTCTTAACCTAATTCTGAAAAACTACTGCTGGCAGGGGAGATTTGGCACATTTACAATGAAAAAATATCTACAAAATTTGATGTAAAAAAATACGCCCATGTATGCAATCTTCATTGAAAATTTATAATATTTGCTACCTTCTCTTTCGTGTTAAAATGATGACGTAAAAATTGTAAAGCTCTGGCAACTGTATGATAAATGCACTACACCTTAACGCATATCAAATGGGAAGTACCTTCGAAATTTAGTAGTTTCACCAGGCCCAGCACGAGTCGAACAAAAATGTTCACAATCTCGTTAGTTATCAGTAGTAAGTTGCTGCTTCCTGTGTCAAAGCAACTACTACAAATGTTTTACAACAACAACCGACTTATAAAGCGAAGAAAAAAATAATTAAACTTTGTGCTCAGCATTTGACGCACTGCCGAGAAGTCATTTGGGCGAATATGTGCGAATGGGTTGCTTTGCGAATTAAGCATTCTATCCAATGCATTGCCATGCGCATTCGCTTTCGAATCGGCAAACAACGTACAGCATTTACTGCAAACTTGCCATACACAAACACACACACACACATACACCCATGCGCCCTCAAAGCGGCGCAGGCAAAGCGCTCAGCGCAAACTATTCGTAGAGTAGCGCTCGCTGCTAGATACAAGTGCGCACACATACACACATACGAGTAGAGATAGTGCTTTTGAATCGCTGTGAGAGAACTTAACGGCAGCCAGAATTCTAAACATTTTGCTGAAGCTTTGCCGATTTTGTTTGATTACTATTCTGCGCACCAACAAACATGCATGTGTACACATACATACATATGCACATATGAGCACATACACATGCATATATTCATACACATTCTAAACGATAATTATTTGCTTTACTTTCCCTGCATTTAAGTTTTTGGGCAATGGCTTTAGAAAAAAACATTAAATCTAAAAACTCGCAGCTGCACTCAGTTCGCTAAATTTGGAGCTAAAATTGCACATAACTGAGTCAACGTAATTACACCTAAATAGAGTAGTTTATGTTTTTTTACAAAATACTTTTAAAATTCACTGTACTCGTGTTTATGCATTTCACGAAATTTCTAACCAATTCATCGAGTAAAAAACTAAAAAAATCAGTACTAATTCAGGCCTCATGCGCTGATAAATCGTATTTGTGTATGTAAAAACAGTCAAACTCTTATCCCGCACAACAATTAATAGTGTTGGTGCATGTATATGTATTTGTGTAAAAATATTTAAATATGCGTTTCATCTTTCTACGAGTATACATAGCACAAGATTTTCAAACGCAGTTTCAGCGCAGTTGCGAGCAGTGAGGCAGCTTTTTCTGAGCAGCGATAAGCTGTTAAACACGAAATTATTAAAAAAATATATATACTATGTACTTTTTTCCCCCTAATATATTGCTTAAAAACTTAAAAGCGCCAGAAAATATTTTTTCTAAAAAAACACTGCTAACCTTGAGTGTCAATAACCTCAGCTGGACATTGAAAATAAAACTTGTTTTATATGCCCATTAAAAGCGAATTTGAATTTTATTTTCTACAATTAAAATGCATTGTTTGTTTATCAATTTCTACGTATTATAATCTCGGAGTCTATTTAAAGCGATTTGAAGTTCAATACACACAAAGGTATTGGGAGGCAACCCAGTAGAACTACAAATGGAGTCTCTGAAAGCGAGTACAAGAGTAAGAGAGTACCCACTTTGACATGATTTTGAATCAATAGCCAAGATTTACTGCTTTTCACTCGCCGTTCTCACGCTTTATGTAGCCAATAGGGAGATAGGGACGGGTTCAATTTATGTCGCTTAGAAAAAAAAAAGAGTTCGGTTTTTATTTATTCTGTGTCATATGCAGTGTTGAATAATTTGCGAAGCGAAAATGTGCTAAAATGGATTCAAGCAAAAAGAATCGCAGAAAAAGTTTAGCTATTCAATTAGTTGAATTTTGATGATAAACATTGACGAATATTATGGTTGTGAAACGTGGAATGCGACGTCAGCTGACACAAGCCCATTACAAGTTTTTGCAAACAGATGCCTTCGAAAGATTCTCAAAATATTCTGGCCAAATATTATCTTTAAGGGGGGAAACCAGTTTAGATTTATCAAAAAATCGACTTTTTTATTGCATAAATTGTTAGTATAACTACTCAAGAACATGTGGTAAAAATTTGAAGCGAAATTCGCATTATTCCCGATTCTTTGAGCACTTAAGTGACTGCTCGTCGGTCCCGCACCGTAGCGCGCGTTAGTTAGAACAACGTTTTTCTCGAAACTAGCTAAAAAGTTATCGACCAATCGTTATAAATTTTTTTCGGAGTATTCTTTACTCAATCCTAATTCATATGAACCTAATTCTGGGATTGTATTATCATTAAAAATATATTTTTTAAGTAAAATAGATGAAAAAATATGTATGAAAAAATTACATTGTGTTCAAGCGCCTCAAAGATATGCAAGTTTCAATATTATTTTATCATAATTAGGTTCATATTCGTAGAAAACCCGTTACTAATGAAAAAAAAATTGCTTTTGATTACGGAGAAAAATGCAACTTCAGGAATGCCCACCAGCAAGATACTCGGATGGCGATCGCCCATGGATAACACACTCTAACGCAACTATTTCCGGCGGAAATGGCTTAAAAGAATTTTAAAGTGTTTTTAAAAATATGAGTAAAATACCCTCCATGTTTAAAAAATTTCTGATTATTCCTTCCTTGTTCAAAAAATTCTCGAAAAACACCAAAGTTTCGTTCTCCTAAACCGATTCCCCCCTTAATGCTGACTTATGGGCCAGAACCCAGCAGAAGCCAATACTATTAGAGATCCTAAAGAGAAAATGGGGCTGGATTGGCCAAGTTCTACTTGTACACAGAGGAAATGTTGACTTACCAAGGGCCGCCGTTGACTGGACACCCTTAGAAAGCCTGACGTCTGCTGGAGTCAGAAACCCGCGTCATGCAGCTAAGGTGGAATGAAGTTAAGAGATTGGCGCAAAAAAGAGCCGAATGGAGGGAATTCGTCGTGGCCCTATATTCCACACTGAAACACTTTGGTTTCATATATAATACATATATATGTATGGCCTTTTGTAGGACCTTTGAAGAAGATTATGAAGAAAAGTGAAAAATATTAATTCAAAATAGCAAAAGTTGTTTAAAGTATCATCCTTCTCTATAAGGAAGGTTGTGGGAATAGTCTCTTTCTCTCTCATTTCGTAGGTTCGCGGGATAATTTTGGGATACTTTTTGAACAGCATTTCTTGATCGTTTAAAAGTTAAAGTGGAGCTTTTGGCTACTAAATAATTTCTTGTTTGAATTAAATTAAATTTTAGTTACTCATTACCCGTTTTCAAAGGCATCCAAACGGAAATAACAAAGAAGTACCTACATACATATGTGGAGCAAGGGGGAACGCTTAATCACATATTCGCATGGGAGTACTCTGGGGGTACGAGAACTAACTTTTCAAAAAATTATTATAAATACTTATATGACATAAACATGGAGATCCCTTATGGGTCCCAGTGCTCTTCTCTCGATGCTATCTGGTGTTTTTCGAAACAATTGGCCTATCCATCGCCCTTTCTGCGTTTCATTTGCCAAAAAAGTAAACAAATTCTCTAAGCAATATTCAGTACTCCATAATATTTTTAATTCTTTTAAATTTATGTATGAACATTTGCATTTACTTATTCCATTTCTATTTCTTCTCTTTGCAGTTTATTTAAATTTATGAAGAAAATATTAATACAAATATAAACATAAAATACAAATAAATAATATACACTAAGCAAGTAAACTTTTCAAAAAGTCAAACTCAAGAGAAGTACGAGCAGAAAACGCATAAGAAGAAGCAGTAAATCAATTTGGAAACGTTTCCCCAAAAAGCAATAAACCACTAAAACTAACTACTGCACCTACAAGGAAATAATTGTAAATCATATCAGCAGCAACAACAACCACAGCATACACATTAGAGTGAAGCAGAATAGCCAGCGACGCTTTTGCAGCGTCACATCAGTGAAGTCGTCAACGCCAATAGCAACACCAACACAAACACAAACAGAAACAACGCCAAACACCAAAATGGACGAGACACAGCATTTCTGTTTGCGCTGGAACAACTACCAAAGCAGCATAACATCGGCGTTCGAAAATCTGCGTGACGATGAGGATTTCGTCGACGTAACATTGGCGTGCGAGGGACGTAGCATTAAGGCGCATCGCGTCGTCCTGTCAGCGTGCAGTCCATACTTTCGCGATTTACTCAAGGTAAGTGCGGAATGCATAGATATAGATTTTAATTGTCGAAAACCTTCGTGTAGAATGAATTGCATGGGCTGGCACAGTTTTGCAATACCTGAGAAATGGATTTTTCGGAAAGTGTTTGCATGAGAAGCATTTTATTTTTGGATAGGTTTATTTCCAGTTATAGTTTCTACTTACTCAGAACAGAGCTGGGTTGGATTAGGCGTATGTGCCTTTCTTCTGGCGGCAGTTGGCCGAGATGTCTCAACCTTTTCCGCGCTATAGCTCTGTATTCAAGGATACGATGCATTGGAGATTGATCATAGAAACGACAAGAATAGGTGGACCATATCCCGATCATGTGCAGATGACTGCTCAGTCTGCAATGGCCATTGAGAATGCCCGTGAGCTTCTTTATGGTGTGTTGTCCCATAGCAAGGAAGGGCTCGCGTCGTATTAATGGCGAGGCCGTAGCCTCTCTCGCCAATGCGTCCATTACTTCGTTCACAGTTATGCGTCTCAAGCGCGCAATGGAAGATTTGCCATAGAGCGTTTTTGTAGCAGGGGATAACGAATAAATATGTATGAAGGCAGTCTCGTTATTTAATAGTCACTCCTCGTATACTTCACAAAAAGCGAAAGCTCTTCCCTCGGCAGACCATATCAAACCCATGAGTCTTTGCTACGCCTTAAGACTATAGCTACTTCTATTTGAGGAAAACACATACACCCAAATCGGATGTAAAGCCCTACACTATACTGTCCTGCATTAATTTTGCACCAGTCCAAAGACGTTTATGAAACGCGTGTGGTAGATCTACTCAGGCTGTCGCATTGTCGAATTAGAAAGTTGAAGACGTAGCAGCTGAATAAATACTGCAAAGGTGTTTCTTGTAATAATTTTTTAAAAACTCATCTGTTCTGCAAATATTTTTACTATTTTTTTTATCAGACAGCAACTGCCTGCGGCACCGTCGATTAAAATATTTTCGAGGACACTTGACCCATAAAGTACAATTTTTATTAGGATGCACACATCACACACACATACATATTCGTCATGCCTGTTTGTGTGTATATTTGTGTGTGTATGTGGCATTGCTCATGTAGAGAAATCGAAAAATTAAATTGAACCAATAGCGAAAGCAACAACTTTGTTGGCAAATACTGAAGGCATCGCACAATGGCTGTGCAAAATGGAGGCGAAAGTTGCAAAGGCGAAGGCAAAGGCAAAGGCAAAGCCATACAATATTTGTTCATATGCAATTACTAAAAGCTGTGCAAACAAACACAACTGACAAACGTGGATATTTATAAAGCGTAAAGTGCACATTTTTATCTTTTGCGAGCAGAAAAAATGCCATAAAAAGTGGATGGCATAGAGACTAAAATCCGATGCAATAGCAGGAATGCAAACTGGCTCACCCTGAAAAATGTAGAGAAGATCGCCAGAAGCAGAAGTGGAGACGACGATCAAAGAGCGACAGACAAAGACAACGAAGCGAGAAAAATTGTAGAGAAGGAGCAAAAGTGCAAGCAATGCAGGCAAAAGCAAAGATAGCGATCGAGGCGGTAGAGATAGGAATAGAAGTGAAGAAAACGAATTCAATAAACAAGAACACACATACACACATACATAAATACAGACTTACATACCCATATAGATATATAATAAGCAGTTGCAGGAGCAGCGGCTGGAGGTGACGAAGTTGACGCTGTTGTTGTGTGACGAGAAGCTGCAAGACAATGCTTCAGCTGACGAGTATAAAACGCAGCAATTAGCAGCCGATACTCGGGCGAAGAACAGGAAGATGTAAGGATGGACAGACATCGCATAGAGAAGTACGAGTTTGCGGATATCTGCAGCAACAGCCGCATTCACGGCGAGGTGACCTACTTCCAAAGCAGTGCCACGCGGTTGCTGGGAAACAATGGAAAAGCAATAATAACAATAACAATGCGTACATGTATGTGCTTCCACATGCACTCATACATAAGCAGCAGTCGATGATGCGGCATGCGCGCACACTCATGCATGTAAGCGTGTGTTTTTTTTTTTTTTTTTTTTTTTTTTTTTTTTTTTTTTTTTATGGAGGTGGCACAAAGCATTGAAAGCCGAAAAGTGTGAGACTTGCCTTTCGGCTCACCCACTAAAAACCCACCCCAGCTCCGTTTCCCTCCCGCGGGACAACCGTTAAGTAGTACTTCACGGGAGGGGGAGCGGCCTATTGCCTCTTCATGAAGATCTGCGCTGTTGTTCAGCGCGACGCAGTTTGGAGATTACTATTTTTGCCATATTACATACAGCGGACCAATATTCTTCTGACTCTAACATAATATCCACTAGGTTATCAGCCGTAATTGGCTTCCCCACCCTAGTGCTTAATTCCTCCCTTTCGAATACAAATCGCGGACAGACAAAGAAAACATGTTCTGCGTCTTCTACAGCTGGTGCACAATGGGAACAGTACGGGTCGTCTTCGTGCTTAAACCTATATAAGTAGGATTTAAAGCACCCATGTCCCGTCAGTATTTGGGTCAGGTAGTAATCTAACTGTCCATGTTCACGGTTAACCCATTTGGAAATTGTGGGAATCAAACGGTACGTCCAGCGTCCGTTGGAGGACAAGCTCCATTTCTCCTGCCATGAACGCAGGCTACGCTCTCTTGCTATCTTGCGTATTATCACCCGTTCTGAAGTAGCTTTTTTTGGTATATTTCAGCATACTCTGTTGCCATTAGGTTGATTGGGAGTAGTCCTGCTATAACCATAATGGCGTCTTCCGATACCGTGCGAAACGCGCAGCACACTCTGAGGGCACTTAATCGGTACACTGATTTCATGCACTTCACATATGAGGTGCAATTTGTGGCTTCCGCCCATGCTGGAGCTGCATACAGCATAATCGATGAGACAACAGAGTTTAGTAGTCTCCTACAGTTTTGCCTAGGGCCTCTGATGTTCATCATTATTCGTGTTAGCGCAGTTACTGCTTCTGCTGCCCTGCTGCTCGCGTACGCCAAGTGCTCTTTGAAATTAAGCCTACGGTCGATTATTACTCCCAGGTACTTAATGAATGGCTTCGATCTTATGCCATGACCGCCCACCATTATGTTGGCCGACTCCACAATCTTCCTGCTGCTAATTAGTACTACTTCGGTTTTATGGTCCGCAAGAGTTAGACCACTGTTGCACAACCATTCCTTTACCATGCCAACAGCTTGGGTGCATGCTTCTTCGGCTTGATGGAGTGATTTAGCCACGACCACAACAGCTATGTCGTCAGCAAATCCTACAATTTGTGACCCTAGAGGTAGATTGAGACGCAGAACTCCATCGTACATAACGTTCCATAACAAAGGGCCGAGGACTGAGCCTTGTGGAACTCCGCCAGTTATTTTGTACTCCTTTACACCAGCATCGGTTTGATAACGCAGGGTTCTGTCGGAAAGGTAACTGGCGACAATCCTACGAATGTACATTGGAATGTGGAAACTATCCAGCGCGATTAGAATTTTGCTCCAATTCGCCGTATTGAAGGCATTCTTAACGTCCAGCGTCGCAATTAGGCAGTACTCCTTGCTACCGTATAGCCATCGAGTACCCTCAATCGCCTTCTGTGCGATGGTTTTGACTGCAGATACAGCATCTGTGGTTGAACGGGCTTTCCGGAATCCAAATTGTCGGGGTGATAGACCGCCTGCATCCTCTATAGCAGCCTCCAGGCGATTTGCGATCAGGCGTTCCAGGATTTTCCCTGCGGTGTCGAGCATGCACAGGGGGCGGTAGCCTGAAGGATCTTCCGCAGGCTTAGATCCTTTTGGAATTAAAACCAGTTTCTGCAGCTTCCACTGGGTTGGAAATGTACCTTCCTTTAGACATGTATTGTAGAGATCTACAAAAATGTCGGTACGACTTTGGATTGCTACTTTTAAGGCCTCGTTCGGGATTCCATCCGGGCCTGGAGCTTTATTATTTTTTATCCGTTTTATGCTCATCAGGAGTTCTTCTTTGTTTGTTAACTGCACATTTTGGTCGCCTTCACCGAGTCTTACCAATTCGTAGTCTCGTATAGTGTCTTGCACGGGGAACAGTGTTTCTACCACATTACGTAGAGTAGCTGGGCATGTTGTTGGAAGTGGCTTAAATACTTTAAGTTTTTTCATAACAAGCCTGTATCCAAGGCCCCAAGGATCATTATCGGAATCGTCGCATAGCTGGAGGAAACACCGGCGTTTGCTATTTTTGATTGCCTTTTTTAGCGCTTTTCTTCTTTGCTTATATTGGATCTGGTTTTCTCGGAAACTGTCCCTACCCCTGGATCTTTGGTAGGCTCGCCTGGCTCTTTTACATTCGCTGCGCAATTCTGCAATGTCTGCTGTCCACCAGTAGACAGGTTTGCTGTTATGCCTGTTGGGCCTAGTTTTGGACATGGCTGCATCGCATGCTTCCGTTAAGTGTTTCATGGTTTGCGTAGTCTTTTCAGATGCATCCCCCGTAAGAGTTACATCTGCGAGCATGATCTCAATAACCTCAGCCTCCATTGTTTTGACTTTATACCTCGTCTCGTAGTTATTTGGGAACCTTTCTTCGCCATGCCGCCTTATTTCACAGATTATTGCGAGGTGATCGCTCCGGGTGTAATGCTGGCTGAGAAACCATTTCGTGTAGCGAACAAGACTAGAACTCACGAACGTAAGGTCGATTATAGATCCCGTTCCCGCTTTTTGGTACGTCTGTTGATTTCCTATATTCATCAAGGCTATATCTAGCATGGAAAACGCTTCTAGAAGGGCTTGACCTCTAGGGTTTGTCCGTGGGCATCCCCAGTTAACAGCCCAAGCGTTGAAATCACCGGCTACGATGACAGGTTTATGCTCCTTTACATCCTGAGCGAGGTTCTCTAGGATACCTGTTGCTTCCAGCAGGGTTAAGCTGGGAGGTATATAGCAGCTGTAAATGTATGTACCCTCAACGCGCGCACGTACAAATCCGCAGGCTCCCTTCACGCTCATCAGTTGGGATCTATTTGTTCCACAGTTCCAGATCGCTGATTTGCCTGTTGTGTCAGAGGCCCAGCCGTTGCCTTTTTTGTGTCTATAGGGCTCACTAAGTATAGCAACATCTATTTTCTGTTCCCGTATAGTCTGCTCGAGAAGGTCCTGAGCGCTTTCGCAGTGGTTGAGATTAAGTTGCAAGATCTTCATCTCTGCCGGATTTCTTTAAGAGCTCTCAGATATTGAGGGCACTTGCTGCTGGTCATCGCATGTGCTGTATCACTTGCCTTTTCCTTCTTGCACATTATACAGCTTGCTGTTTGTGTGCAGTTTTTGGCCAGGTGGTCCTTATTGCCACATTTGAAGCAGGTGTTTGTAAGGTCGGCTGTGCTTTTACAACTTACTGCCACATGCCCATATTCCATGCATTTAAAGCATCTCTTTGGTTCGTTCTTCTCCCGTATGCGACAGATTACGAGGCCTATACGGATTTTCTTAGCTTCCACCAGTTTGGTGGCGATCTCCGGTGTTACCTTTAGCGTCGCCGTTTGTGTTCCTCCATAAGCTTTTCGCAGACCCAAGATGGCTGAGATAGGTACCTCTAGCTCTTGAAATTGTTTTGCTACCGCCTCATGGACTTCTTCCTTTGTCGTGATTTCATCAAGGTCACGAATTTCCACCTGCCTCAGTTCCGTAAGCGCCCTGACATCTACAGTTTCCCCTAGGGCCGCCTTAACAGCTTCATGAACCTTCGAGGTATTTGGGTCTGATGATTTTTCCAGCAGCAGCAATAACTCTCCTTTGGCTGTTTTCTTTACTCCTTGTATATTATTGCTAAGCTCCTTAAGACTTGGCTCTGTCTTAACGCGCTTCAGGATTTCGGCATATGAGATGCTACCAGCGCTTTTGACTACGATAGCGTCCTTACGCGGTGGTCTTCTCCGTCTTCGATTGTTCTTGGCGTCGCTATTTTCCGTCTTCTTATCGTCTCGCTTTAGTGCATTCTGCGTAGACCCCTTTTGGTTCTTCTTCGCTTTAACCAATTGCCATTTTTCTGTGCTTGGTTGCTCGTTCGTTGTAACCGGCGTATTCCTCAATACTTCAACCCGGCTAGTTTTGCTTCTTTTGGCTGAGCTTGCGGCGGCGTTAACAATTGCCCTCTTTGGCGTGCAATCCGTTGTGCGCTTGATCAGAGGTGATGTTTGCGTCCCTTTGTCCTGAATGACAGGTTTCGCCTCATTCGTCCCTCTTGGTGCCTGGTTCCTCGGGGTAAAGACAGATCTTCCTAGTTTTTTATGGAGATCCGTTATACTCGCTATCAGATCCCTCATTGGCTGGTTGATGTTTCGCTTTGGAAGCTCCATCATCTCCGCTAACTCCTTGACTTTATCGCCGATTGCTTGGTGCATTTCTTCAGCCGTCATCGCCTTTACGAGACCGAAGTGCTGCATGCACGGTGACGCCGATCTAGTCCTTGCTGTGTCTGGTGGCGAGTGCGTCAGCCTTGAACTCCTTTGGAAGGGGTTTTTAAGAAAGTCCCCGCAGCCATTATTGCCATCTGCAATAGCTGTTGTGGTTTTTGCTGATACTTCAGCCTCTTCTGTCGTTTGTAGTTTTGTATTGTTTTTATTCATTTTGTATGGGCCCCAACTTCTAAGTCGTTATCCATATTCCGATGCGTAGTCACCATTGACGATTCCATGGTTGTCTTTGCATGCAGGGAGGCCATGCTAGGGTTGACAAAGGCTCCTTATGGGAGCTTAAGTTCAGAGCCGAATCAGTGTTAACTAGGAATATTACATCTAGACCTACGCCGACACTTAATGGCGACGGAATATGGAGCGTTCCTAGAGATTTGCCATCATTTTAACGGGGCGGGGGCAACTGCACCATTAGCCTGAATGCCGTTTCTGCTGGATACCACTCCGCATACTAAGGAAACAGAATAGTGCAGTCGTCAGCTCAAGATTTTACCTATATCCAATCATTTTCCAGTACGCCATAATTAAGACCTTACTGGGCTCAGTCTTAATGTCATTGTTGATGGTTTGACAGCCGCACCTAACATGGTGAACAGACGCTGACCAGGAAGCCGTCCATTATGGAGCCGTCGCGCCTGGTTTTTTGTATTACTCATCATGCCTACACATGATGAGGTGGACACCTATATCTAAGAGGCGGTGTCTTCTCGCCACTGTCACAAGAACTTCATCAGATTTATGCTGGCTTTTATACCGCATCCTCCGCTCCTGATCGCTCAATTGTCGGGGATTGCTTATTCGTTTAAACTTATTTCGCAACTGGCCTGCTACTACAGGCTTTCCGGCTATCCGCAACCTGCCGACCCCCACGGTAGCTTAGAGCCCAGCTTAGCAGTCCGATCCCTAAGGAGCGTGGACCTCCGTG
>JAYXIM010031088.1:0-32698 GCA_037575425.1 Anastrepha fraterculus | reverse complement strand
GGCATGCGGTAAGGGGTTCCGTGCGGTCTTCACTGTTTTCAGCATTAAACAGTTTCTACGTACCACGAATTGCGAGACCTTTTCATCGGAAAAAGCTTCTGTTAGTGCCGTGTGATGTCATATATTGACTTGCTTCAGATCAGATTGAAATCAAACTTTCGCGCACACTGTGCGCAAAGCAAAGCTCGCTCTAAAGTCGATATGAGAGAGCACCGCGCTCTAACCACTACGTAAGCCTACAAACTTGACCCTTTTTTGTTTTAATATGAAACTTTTATATGAGGTTTCCGATGTAATTTTGTGGGCTGAATACAATTTGGAGACCATATGCCAATTTTGAAAGTTGATTCATTTCTTTAAATAATAATTTAATATATTTGTACTTACTCATATATTTGAAATAAGAATGGATACATACCTGAAAATGAAAAAGAAAATGATTTTAATGAAATTTTTAATGTTTCAGGATAAGTTTTCAATTTAAATAATATGAAGATTTTAGAAAGTGCATTTAAACAATGGCAAAGTAATCGAAAATGGGATGATCTACTGAAATATAATTCAAAAGTACGCATATTTGGGGTTTTGGAAGATTTTTTTTTTTTGGTTTTTTTTTTCTATATTATCATCTTGCTTTATATTCGTTGAAAAGTACATGTTTTTACTATTTTTTTTCTGCGACACAGATAGTGTTTTTAACTAGCAAATTTGTAAATAATAATGAAACCTTAGAAATATTTTCCAAAATTTTCACTGCAAAATATTGAAAATTGAGTTAGTGACCGTGAATCTCCAGAAACGCTTCGAAAGACAGTAGCTTTGCGTGCACATCATAACTCACACAAGAATCTCCTGAAACTAAAAAATCCAAATTAATTTGTTACAGAAGATGTTTCTCGAGATATCCCTCAGATAATTTTTTTTCGATTTTTAAAGTTTTCGTAGCGCTTGGAAGCCAAGTGTGTAAAATTCCAGAACGATTTGTCTAGCTGATATTGAGTTACGGCTTACACTTCAAAAATAAAAAGTTTCTGAAAAACGCTTTAACGAGCAGGTATAAAAATCCGGCCTGACAACGGATGCTCAATTACTCATTACTTCGTCACTGCACTTCCAAATGCATGCAAAGGAAAGTTGCTAATTTATGCCCCAAATTCTATGATAAAAAATGTTCTTTAGCCATTTAAAATAAAAAAAGAACATCAAAACAGAAATACTGTACTTTCTTAATTTTGAAAAACAACAAATTTTTAACATTTTTCTTTTAAAGACACACAGATTGAATGAGAAGTGGAAAAGCAAAACAAAATGTATGTAAATTTCTAAATGAATTTATTTGGTGTTCTTGATCCTCTAATAATTTCATACTTTCACTGTAATTAGTTTTCGAAAGCTCTGCAAAATACTTTTTCACAACTTTTCGTTGAATTATAAAAGTATGCGGCACTAACTTTGCGAAGAGCTTTTCCGCTCATTCTACATGTAAAATATGAAACACTCATATGTATATCTGAAATGCCTGTTATATGAACAATTTCACGCAATCAATTTTATCAGTGTACGACATCAAGTTGTTTCCATTGTCAGAAAAAATACACTGACATGTCTACTTCAAATGGATTGTAAATAAAAAATGAATTGACAGATCGCAATAAAATCTTGTTGTATATTCAAACGAAAGATGAAAGAAAGGGTCTTGCACAAGTCACACTTATAAGTCAGTAGTGAATAATTCCAATACGGTATCTTTTTTATATCATCTTTGATATTTGTCAAGTAGTCAGATGTGCAATTTTGTATGAACAACGCACTAAAAATTATTGGAACTTACAAATTCCTGAAAACTGAATGAAATGCGAAAATTCCTGATTTTTTTAATTGAAATAATCGTCAACAATTGACAGGCTGGTAAAAAAATTTCAAGAAACTGGGCGTTCTGTTGAAAATATTGGTACTCTAGCGCCAAGTGTTGCTGAACAACCTCCAACAAATACATAACTCATTCCTTAATAATAGCCGCATAAATCTAAGATCCAAACTTTGCAAGAAATTTAAAAAAATTCACTAAAATTCTCAACTTTTTATTCAGAATTAAGGGTATGCAGTTTAATAGCCCATTGGAATTTATATTATAAACTAAAATTGCAGTGCCTTAAATGTTACATTTATTTTAAACAACTTTTATTTAAACAGCTCTTTTTTTTATATAAAAATGTGTTTGATATACAATACCATAAATAAAATCTTTTTTTAATACATCCCGAATTCTCAAAAAATCCATTTTTTTATTCGAAAGTATAGTATCTTAAGAATATACTGTGAAATTTTCATGCGAAAATTCTCAATATTATAGCTTCTACCGCCCATTAACCAGATAGAGAGCGGCCCACGCGCTCCTGTACCACAAACTTAAACTCATTCAACTCAAAACTACTTTTTCCGGTACGGTCTGCATGATAACTCATACCGTTTTTGATATTTTTTGATGCGAATTTTTTTAAATATTTTTGATATTTTGATTAAAAAATTTTATAAACATAGTTAAAGTGCAGCATTTCAACATTTTTTCATTGTACTTTGGGTCACGTGAGTTTTTATATACTAATTTTTTTAAAGAAAAATTAAAGTAAATTTTTTTATAAATTTTGAGTACTTATAAACAATGCATAAAATTTGTTTATATTTATTTCTATTATTATCACTTCTGAAACAGGTTTTCTTTTACCCGGACGTATGTTACCCCTTTACTCGATTTTGAAGCTCTTCAAAACTTCACTTTATTACACTCAAATTGAACGAGCTATAAAACTGCTGATTAAAAATATGAAAATGTTAACGAATTCTTCAAGTTTTTCTGAAATCCTCACTTTGATTAATATGGCTCCTGCCAAAAAAATTACTGCACTTTATTGAAAACTAGTTAAAATTAGAGAGGTTTGACGTGCTTTAATCCATTTGGTGATCTTTGCTTGAAAATTGCCACATTTTGTATCGAACTAACCATCGCATAATCGCCAAGCAGGAATATATCAACCCAGATTCTAGAATTTGCTCAAAAAGGTAATAACAAGGGGCAAAATATGAGCGAATAGGTACGACATCGAACACAAAGGCCAATCATCATCATCCTAATGGAAGGGATCGAAAGAACCAAGACCGATAAAAGCTCGTCAAGTTTGGTAAAATGTGTAGGTTTTGGAGCAAACAGTCATAGATGTTGAACCAACTCACACATTATTAATTATTTGTGATCTTTTGACCAAAAGTGACACATTAATAGTGCCTCAGTCAACATGCTTGGTATCTTGTGGCAACACATATAATTGTTAACATTTTTTAATAAAACATTAAACAAATAACATCTAAGCGCGTCTTTTGAAACCAACCTGTGTCTAAGCATAAAGCTAAGCAATTCTCGTATGAGTACTGCCTTACAACAAATCTCTGGTAATTTTTCTACACTATATAATAACTTCCGCAAGTACTTGTATAATCAAAAATTGTTTTCCCTGCTAAGCCAGTTCAATAAATCTAATTTATGGGTAAGGCAAATTAATAAATCATAAACAAAGTGAAATATATAAAAATACATACAGAAATACTCTTTCGAAAGGCAGCGCACAGTGTGACCTTTCGACAATGTAGGCGGAAGAAATTATTTTCTTACATTTTTGCTAATTAAATGGATAAATTATAAAGAAAAGTCAAACAGTAACATGCTTACTCACACAATTATGAAATACGGTTCATGCCACGCTTTGATATAGACTTGTTTACTAGGTCAACGTATTCTACTAGTTGACTCAAAACGTCAGTATTTGTCCGAGTCAAACTGCACTTTCTTGAAAACCTTTCAAGAAATCAGCTGTTAATATCTTGTTGATATATTTCTGCAATAAAAAATATAAGCCCCAAAGAGTGCAGCACATTTTAATACCAGATTGCTATAAAATTTTTCTAATGTTTGTTAGAAAGTTTTTCTCGATATATCTCAAGCCTTTGACCGCGTTTGGCATGATGGCGTAAAGGACACTCTTCCAAAAAAGTATTATATATATAGTATATATAATTGGCGCGTACATCCTTTTTAGGTGTTTGGCCGAGCTCGTCCTCCTATATGTAGTGTGCGTCTTGATGTTGTTCCACAAATGGCGGGACCTACAGTATTAAGCCGACTCCGAACGGCAGATATTTTTATGAGGAGCTTTTTCATGGCAGAAATACACTCGGAGGTTTGCCATTGCCTGCCGAGGGACGACCGCAATTAGAAAAATGTTTTCCTTAATTTTGGTGTTTCGCCGAGATTCGAACCAACGTTCTCTCTGTGAATTCCGAATGGTAATCACGCCCCAACCCATTCGGCTACGGCGGCCGCCAAAAAATTATTACATATTTACTAAATCCTACCTGGAACATCGATACTTTTTTGTCAGACAAGGCGAAGAACAGTCTGAACAATGTGAAAGTTCAGCTGGTGTACCCCGGAGCAGTATTATGGGCCACACTTTTACTTGCTATACACATACGATCGACCAGCTTCTGAAGAAAAAATAGTCGCAATGTGCGCGGAGGACACTGCCGTACTCACTATTGACCCAAACATTACAGGAAGGATGTGATAAAATAACTCATTGTATGTATGAGCTTTACGACGACACGGACATAGCGCAGGTAATAAAAAGCCAGCGGCTACGTTGGCTGGGTCATGTCGTTCGAATGGATAAAAGCATTCGATGCGGTACCAGCTGCTGGTAGCAGAGGAAAAGGAAGACCGCCTATGCGTTGTAAAGATCAGGTGGAGAAGGACTTGGCTTCACTTGGTGTATCCAACTGGCGACGGTTAGCACGAGAAAGAAACGACTGGCGCGCTTTGTTAAAAAGGCAAATAGGCGAATTTTTCACCTAAAACGAAGGACCAGACTCTCACCTTTCATTTATTTGTAGTAAGAAGAACGAGAGGAACTTATTTTTTTTACAAGGAAAAGCGCAAAAGCCGTATTTTGATTCGTGAATATGTTTTTACCCATTTACGTAGAAATATATTTTTTGTACTTAATCAAACTTTTCTCTATAAAACTGCAGCATTAGGTTTTTGAAATTCAATAATGAAACAAATTATAATAAACCCAGCTAAACTAGCCAATAGTAAAATATGCTTACAATATTATATATTAACATTCTTTTTATATTCCTGTTTCTTACTTATACGTATAGGTGCTCTGAATGGCACAGATATAAGGAAGCTGATGAGATGAGTCATTTGACGCTGTTTTAAGGGGTTATACGCAGTTATGACTTTCAAAAAAATCGATTTTTTTTTGTTGCATTTTTGTAATGTGCATATATTCAAAAGTATACGCACGAAACTTGAAGTAGATCTAAGCAATACTTTCGGAGTTATACCTAAATATGTAGAGATGCCTCGGCACGTTTTAAGGTAGGTTGACAAACTTTAAACGTGTTTTTTTCAAAACGGCATTTTTGAAGTCGGTGTACACGATATCTCGAAAACGGCTTGTTTGATCGGTCAACCGTTTTAACTCAATCTTTAAAGATACATTTTCTAGTAATGAATCGTTCCTTTTGTAAATCTGATACTTATTTTCCATTTTATAATCAATTTACGGCCAAATTTTAACGTAAAAATCGAAATCATTTCTTTTAAAAGCTGCCATTTTGTGAAAATTCACTATTTTGATTAGCCGAACGATTAATTACTATATAATCTAATATATTAACAAAATTTGTTTGGTTTTTTGATTTCAGATAATCCAATCCTGAGTTACGATGTACACCGTAAATCGTCTTTTTTTTAAAGGAGGTTCCAGAAATCGCCTGCAGCGCGCTCTATAATCAACATTTTCATAAATAAAAAATTTTGTTACGTTCTTGAAGGATGCTTTTAGGTTAGGTTAGGTTAGGTTAGCCTGGTTGGCAATAAGCCGCTCATAGACCTTTTGGTCCCTAGCGATACCAGATGGAGGAAGGATGCTTTTATAACCGCCAAAAATTTTCAAATTAAAATATTCTGAAGTTTCTTCAGGATACATCCTTGACAACCCGTCTTTTATTTGCTTCATAACTGCGTATAACCCCTTAATAGACACTGAGTTAGCACGCAATCAAAATGGTAATTGAAGGCTTTAGGTAAATAAAAATAGATGAAAAACCTACAAGTCCGATGTGCAAACTATGCTGGACGCATTCGAAAAGCTTCAAGTCAACATGTCTTTAAAAATGCATTTCATGCATTTTCATTTGAATGAAGGTATATTTGCCATTTAAAAAAAGGTGACTCTAAAAAACGACATAATTTTACAGCAATTCTTTTCTTATTGAATTATTTTTACTAGATTCTTTTACTAGATACAAGGTGAAAAAAGACCCGGATGCAGTGTTGTTGGTCAAAAGCTGAGTCATAAAAGAGAATTCGAAGAACACACTCGAGCTTGACTTGTTTACAGTAGCACAGAAAACAAACTATGTGACATATCACGCTGAAATTTGTCATGTAAGCTTATAACAGTCCTACTAAAAAACAAAAAATTTATTTTTGCCATATGTCATCCGCGGACCGTTTTATTGATAACGTCTCGTTCATATTTGAGCAGAAGGTATGTTCTCCGACAAAACAGCAAATTCAACCCTGCCTCTAAGCTTAAGTTCAGGTCACTAGCGGATGGTTTTTTCAGAGTCCAGCTTTTTTTCCACCAAACACATTTCAGGGTTTCATTTGATATGGAATACACGAAATACATACATTCGTTTTTGTTACATTTTTTCATGTACGTTTAACCCATAGGTGCTCTAGTCTTTGACAACCCCTAGTGGAACTTTCCAAGGAATCTTTTCGTAGAACATATTAACCCTTGAGTACCTAGTTTAAGAGAGCGTTTGAATATTTTTTGAAAAAATGGGTTACATAGTCACAGGTTAAAATATTGTACAAAAAAATGTATCATTGAATTTCACTAAAAGTCTTCTGAGACGAAATTAAAAAAAATCAATATTTGTACTGGATTTACGATATTATTTAATATGGGATTTCATCAGTATTACGAAAATTTAATTCACTGTAAAAAAAAGTTGTGACCTGGCAGACCAAAACCATGTTCTGTTGGGGTTTTACTATTCTACATGAGTACTTTCATTTGCAATTGGTTTGATTTAGGCCCGAGCCGATGACCTGAAAATTGTCGCACTGTGTTATTTTTTGCTACTAATATACCACTGTGTGCCGTGGCAGTGAAGTGTTTGTTATATATCAACGCACACGTCGTTTAGATCAAATCGACAAAGGCAGCATTATTACATAAAAGGAAACATGATTTTCTATACTCGTACTTGTTCTAATTGCCGTTCATTTGCATACATATGTATGTGTGTACCTCTTATGCACGCATGTACTTTGCGTATCCCAGTATAATACGCAAATAAGTGCATAGATAAATGTAGATATGTACCCATGAAAATATATACAAATATTATATGTGGATACACTACTTTTTCACATATTTGCAAAATTTTCATTGTCACTTTGTCGTTTAGCAAGCGGAAGAAGTTCCAATTCAAAACCATTTTATGCTAAATAACCCAAGAGCGAAAAGGTTGAATAAAAAATGCGATATATGAAGTGGAAAAGTTAGGTAGATAAACAGACAAGATACGAATACATAGCATTTGAAAGGAGAACTCAAATAAGTGCTGATGTAATATAAAAAAATAAGAAAAATTCAAAATAGTAGATCATACATTTTTACACGTGTGATCGTAATGAAATCTATAAGTACAGAGGCCATGCCAATGGCTGGCCGAGTAGGCGTAGGTGATCCCTACAGAAATGTAGGAAAATTTGGCAACAATATTGGCGCTAAATTACACGTATATGCTAATTTTAACACATACCAAGAGTACACAAGTACAAATACATATACAAAAATGTACAAGTAGATACATATAAACTTATGTTACAAGTACAAGGACTCATCAAAAGAAAGTGACAACATATATTAACAAGTCTTACCTATTTTTTTTAATTTTTTTTAATTTTATTTTTTATAAAACTACAATTTATGTTGCAACTCGTTTGGAAAACTACAGGCAAACTATGATACATACAAGCAGGCTTGACTCGCGACTACTGAACACACATTTTCAGATGTTCAGACTGTCAAATCTAGTCTTTTACACTGCTAAACGAAAGACATAATGCTAGAACTATATTTTAAGCGTCATTTATATGACGGATTAGAGGTTAGAGGTTACATACGTCCAGCAGCGCCAAAAATGCGATAAAAGAAAAACTGATTTTAGGAGGGATAATAATTGAAATAAATATAAAAAATTGTATACATTTTTTATTATTACTTAAACTTTATTTTAATTTTTCTTTAAAAATATTAATATATAAAAAATCACATGACCCAAAGCGCAATGAAAAAAAAGTTGCTTCACGGTCTACATCATTTCTCCTTGAAATATTGATGCATCTGTAAAAAGTAAAACAAGAAATATCGAAAAATAACCGATCTTTTTTTTAATTATAGGCGTGTGTAAACCCCTTGAGGAACCCACTCGCAGGCGCTTTAATTTAACCTGACAAGCAACGCTTTGGCTGGACTAATTGGTGTAATATGAAGTCTAACTAGGGAAACTTTAAACACCGTGACTTATTTATTTTTTAAGCCCCGAATTATTCATTTTTAAATCCTTTTAAAGTATGCCAAGTACTTTGCTCATGCTGTGCATAAATTTCACGCAAATCAGAGAAAGCTTTACGGAGATATGGAGCTTTAACCGAAAGAGTCTAGCAAGGCAAACTTCAAAAACTTCTCGCTGATTTATTTTCTAAAAATCTCTGCCTGACTTAAGTAACTCTTATATAGTTGGGGTTCATGCAAACTTTAACTAAAAACTGGCTTCGCCGAACAGACAAATAAAACTCACTTGTAGGACAAGCAAGTTGTGACCATCTGATACATTTGGCACAACCTCCTAGTGGAGCGAACATCTGCATCTCAAAATACTAAGAAAAGACACGGTATTTGTGTTCATTTTGGACCCAACTGGCAATCAGTGGCGTCAATCACCGCGACAAAATGGTTCCCTCGCTCACGTTAAAATAATTGATTCTCTCTTTTACCCCCCATTTTATGTAGAATGATGAGAATAATTCAAGTTTGCTTAATTTTTTAAGTAAATTTCTTTAAAATGTATTTACAAATATATTAAATACTATAGAACTTAGCATAATTTAGTGTCACCCACGCCTCACACACAAAGTTTTTGCTAGTGCAAAGTTGTTGATAGCAATGGTATGTTGTACACCCTATATATTTGTACTCATATATGTATGTATAAATGATATCAATTGTCACTTTCTGCTATTCTTGCATTCTGTACCCGCACGGTTCGCAGAATTTTGAAATATACCTTTTCGTAATAAAGAATTTTATAAAGAATTTTACAATACAGCAAAAATAAGGGAATCCGGTGGTTTAGAAATTTCAATAGATCGATTTTTTTTGTTTTTTTTCGATATTTCGAAAGTATAGTATCTTAAGAATATACTGCGAAATTCTCATAGGGAAATTCACAATATTAAAACTTCTACAGCCCATTAACTAAGTAGAGAGCAGTCCACGCCCTCCTGCACCTCAAACTTTAAACTCAATTATCTCAAAACACCTTTTTCCGGTCTGGTGTTACCAAAAAAAAAACACAATTCAACCGAATCATCTGAAATTTTAATATGATTTTCACAACATCAATGTCTATCGCCCGTACTAGAATCATATTATTATTTCAATTATTTTATTTCGTATTTTTTTGATTAAGAAACTGAAAAAACCCCGATTTTTAGAGTGTCAAATTCAACACCGCCCCATTTTGTCAATTTTTTTTTTATTCTAGTACTGCAGAGTCATGCTGATTAATAATTTTTTTTGCTTTTTGTGTTTCAGATAAACAGAAGAGCCAAAATGGACAACACCGTCCAGGCCCAATTTTTCGGGACGGTCAACTTCAGCACCATTGGAGAATTATTAAAATTAAAAAAAAAATAATTTTTCATTTTTTATGTAAAAGAAGTTAAATAAAAAGCTTAAAAACTTTAAATATCTTTTTCATTTTTTTTATTGTAAAATAAATTCCTGAAAATACCCCAAATTTTCGAGTTCTAGACCACCGGGAACCACAATTTTCAATACAGAATATTGTTTTATAAAAATGTTGTACTTGCTCCATATTCTATTTTTTTAGGTCAAGTTTACGACTCGTTAGAAAGAAGAATATTATATACTAACGAGCATTAGTAAGTTTTTCCATATAAAGAAAGACTCCTTATAGCAAGTAAATGCAAAACACCCTCAACAAAAAAAAAAAAAAAAAAAAAAAAAAACATTACTAATAAGTTAAGCGAATTTCAACAGACTTTAAGTAGCCACAAATTAAATAGGCTACAGAAATGTACATACAAAATTTTTCTAAAAATTCTAACTAAGAATTTTGAATATTTTATAAAAATTTATAGAATTTTTCAACGTTTTGAACGTTAATATATTTTAATTAAAAAAATAAATAAAGTCCGACTTTCTACGACATGAAAGATCTTTCAGGTCTGGTTTTCAGCCGTTTGGCATGCTACAGACACAAAATTATTATTATTTTTTGCAATATGACGCGTTTTTATTATCGTGAACACAGCTGTATATATGTATGTACATATAAAGCTTACCCATAATTGCAAAGCAGAATGTGTCACGTTAAAAAAAAAAACATTTTTGGTTGAATTTTTTTATTTTTCAAAGAACGGCAACGCGATACTTTTCTTGTTAGAGAAATACTTATTTTGCGAGAAATTATTAGAATAATATTTCCTAAATTTTTTTTACTCTCCGATTCCCTGCGAATACTATTATTTCCTTTGCGTAGCATTTCTTAAGTGCTTGTGCTCCGAAAATCTCCCAATCTCTATGGTTATCTAATCTAATACATACATACATATATCCAACTTTAACACATGCGAGTATTCGTACTAATTTACTTTTGTCCAAACAATTCTATCTCATTCTGCCTACATAAATGTGTATTACACTTCGTAAGTTATCTTAATCTTTATCCGAATCTGTTCTCTACTATCAACTCATAATCAAAATAAAATAACGTTAAAATAAAAAATAACGTTAAAATAAAAATAATGATAAAAAAATTTCGCTCTCGAGTAAATTTTTGCCATGAAAAATTTCTTATAAAACCTCATTTGGCACAAAACTGGCATTCTTTGAAATCATGAAAACTGCACCACACAATTTGAAACAGCAGCTTTTCCCAAAATCATTTGAATGACGTAGACGCCGATATCTTAACACCCTATCCCTCTTATTCCATATTAAAGTTTATTTTACCTTATGCACCTATAGTTTATGAATCCAAGGTTAAATTTTAAATGTTTCCATTTTATGGTATGCTTAAATGCATTCAGTTAATGGATTTTTCCTCATTATGTCCTTAGGGACGAAACCCCGGGATTACTTTAAAAATATCGTAAAATCCCAGGATACAATTTTCCTTAATAACTATTTTCCCTTTAGCATCCCTAAGACAAGCATAAATTATATTCGGCTAGCAAACTACGATTCCACACATTTACATCCATTTAAATTTTTTTTCAAGGTTCTCTATTTTCATTATTTTTTATTTGCTTATACGAGTATATTTACTGTATTTTATTTATATTTTTTTCTTTTTTTTCAATTCTAAACTATAGTCGATTGCCAATTAATTTAAATTTTTTCCACTTACAAGCGAACATACAAACATATGAATGTAAAGTAAATTGACAAAGCTCTCATTTAAATATGCACACACACATGCATATAGGTATGTATGTGCCTTGCTGTTGGTGGGTAATTTTTACTTGTAACATTTTTCGTTGGAATTCAATTTTAACTACGCATGAAATAAACATAAGTCAGAGCAGAAAACCAAAAATAGACGAAATCGTTTCTCGGCGATCAATCATTTCACATCTCAGAAAATTAAAAATGAGAAAAAAATTAACAACAAAACATGTTTACAAAATGCTTGAAAAAAAAATGTGTTTCTTTGCCAAGCCATTTGAGCACACCCTCGATAGTATTTACATATATGTATACATGTATTTGTATGTATTTCCTGTAAAAAAAAATTCCAATTATTTTTAAAATTGTTCCTGCCATTGCAGAACTTTGGCACTGACATTCGCATATATACTTATACATACAGTCTGCGAAAAATATATAGCACCTCAATATTTTTACCAGTTTTTTGACTATTTTATTTTTTTTTAATGTTCATTTTTTTCAAAATTATAGCTTCATTGTCTTAAAGAAAAACTACGTAAATTCAAATTTAAACTTTCAACAAAAATTTAAAAAAAATGAAAAAGTTTTCATCAGAGGTAAAAAAATTGATTGGTTGATTAATTTTGTGTCCCATTGCATTTTAATATAGAAAAAAAATACATCTCAACATATTTACCAGTTTTGACGTTTTTCTTAATTTTTTCATGTTCATTGTTCAAATTTGTCCATATAAGTCCAAATTTCAAACTCTATGCAAAAATTAAAAAATTTACAAATTTTCATCCGAATTAAAAAAAAACTGGTTACATAGTTTTGCAGCTCATTAATTTTAATATAATTTATTATTATTTATAAGTTTGAAGTTGTAAGTCCCATTACTTATTTATAATTTTTTTTTCTTGACGCTGTTTCGCAAGTTTTCCATTTAACAGATCTACTTTTATATGAAGAAAAATTCCATCAGCGGAAAATTTTTTCAAAAATAAACTAGAGTTCTGAGCGACTTCAAACATGAACTAAAATTTTATGAGCTATAAAACGGTATACCCATTATTTTTTTAATATTAATGCACATTTTTTTTAATTTTCGCTAAGTTTTGTCTGAAGTTTGAAATATAAATTTATATAGTTTTTCTTTTAGACAATGAACTATTATTTTATAAAAAAACAAAAATGAACATTAAAAAGACCAGTAAAATATTTAAAACTGGTAAAAATGTTAAGCTGCTATTATTTCTATATTAAAATTCAATGGGTTACAGAACTGTGTAACAATTTTTTTTTTTAATTCTGATGAAAATTTGTCAATCTCTAAAATTTTTGATATATTTTTTTTTAATTTTAGTCAAAAATTTTGAAATTTTGTTGAAAATTATTAAAATTAACTTGGATTAATACGATATTTATTATAGAATGAACTACATTTTATAAAAAAATTATAATTTAAATTAAAAAAAAAAATAAATAAATAATCAAAGCTTGTCAAAAAGTTGGGATGCTACATTTATCCGCGTGCTGTAGCAGGCAAATAAATTCACTTCTATACATATGTACATAAATTTCTATCATAAATCCCAATAATTACAGCCCGCATGCTTCTCCTTCTCCTCCTACACACGTCTAACCGATAGCACTGCATCTAAACGTGATCTTTGAACGACCATCACTCGTTCACAAAATTTCTTATTTATTTTTCTTGGCTCGAAGCCATTTACACCCATAAGTAAGTAAAAACAAAATTAACAAAATCGTCTTTGAATGCGGCCGCCAGCGGTACTATTCGACAAACACTCGGTTAATTGACATCAAAAATCAATATACTACATATACACACATGCATACATTTTCAGTACGTACTCGACTTTCGACACTCATTGCTTCCAAACACTCGCTATAATCACACTCGTACGCTCACTGTACTGCTAGTTAGCAGCTGCATACTACATACATACCTACATACACTATACTGGGGGCTTGTCTCTTGTGCAGTTAACGTTGATTATCTTTTATGAGACGTGCCCCTCTCTTACATTCCCCTTTTGCCTTATATTTCTCTTTCGCTCGCTCCATTTTTTTAATTTTTTCATTCTTTAATTTTACAGTTTTATTTTCATTTCAATTTACTATTTAATTTTTAGATTTTACTCATTTTTACAGGGCGATTGGTTATCGTTCCATAATCATAATTCCAAAATTTTCACACCGCATAAAAATAAAAAATAAAAAAAATAATAATTTTGTATGTCAAGCGTAACGGACGTGTTTAGGACCGCTCTGCAAAAAAGTGTTTTCAAAAATTCAAATCTGGACACAATTGATGTTCGTATTGAGACAGTGACTCTATATCAGTGGTGAAGTGGATTTTTGAAGTTTTCTGCCTCTTTCTCTCCCCCATAAAACATATTTTCCATAAGAAAGAGTTAAAATAAAAAAGTGCAAAAGAAAGTTTTAAATATTAACTGTATCATAACAATATACGCAATCCATGTATTGCAAAAGGTGCAAACTGCAAAACCGTGGAGAGACGGGAATTAGGTGTATGTGGCAAAACGTATCATTCCCAATCGAAATGCTCGGGAATAGATCAATATTCATTAGGAAAACTAGATGAATTTCCCAAACTTCGCTACATGTGTGATGAATGTGTGGTTTACATTAGCAACGCTGACCTTGCAATGAAGGAGGTTCAACGTGTAGTCGAGAAGAACGGTTGACGTTATTTGTGTATTGATATTTGCATAAGTAATATGAACTCTGAATTCAGCCTCACAAGCAAGTGGGCTTCTGACAACGGATTAATTCTTAATCCTGATAAGTCCCAATGTATCGTTATATACAAAAAATATATCAAGCTCGATGGCTATACAGAAGCCAAACTAAATGACGCTGTGATTAAATATGTGGACAATGTTAAAAATTTAGGAGTTACATTTAATAGAACTTTGACATGAAGCAACCACATCTTTACTGTCATAGGCAAAGTTTATGATATGCTCCGAAATTTATGGGCAACTCAACATTTTACAGCAGTAAACATTCGACTGCTACTTACCTTACAAAATTAACGTATAAAAGAAAGCTCGTGTTTCAAAAATAAATTTCTTCGCTACCTTGCCGGAAATTGCTGAATGTACTCAAATGGTTCCACATTATTTAAATCGCTTCCAATTAATCCCTACTCTTACCACTATTATTTTTACCTTACTTTCCTTTTTTAATACTTTTCTCCAACTTATACTTCTTTACTACAATCTGTTATTTTAATTTTAATTTTACTGTTAATCCTTTTATGTAAACTATTCTTAAGGTCAATCATTGTATATATAACCTATGGTTGTATGTTTGGCTTTAATAATAATAAATAATAAAACACAAATAATAATAATCTCTAAATTATTAAGTTGTTTTTCAAAATGTTTGCAGTTTACTTCATATTACTCTTCTCCTTCCTTCTTTGTACTTCGTATCTCTCTATTCGCAAACTGGGTTTTAGGGGTTGTACTAGGGCTATCTTTTGAAGCAGGCTTGATTGGAAGGAATGGAGAGTCTGCGCCGACATACATGTGTACCTCTGCTTTCAGTGACGGATCCGAGATGGAATCTAGAGTTGGAGCGGAAGTTATGTCTAGGTCAGCCAATATATCAGTCTCCTTTAAACTGCCCCGCCACTCAATTACCCTTAGCCGTGGTCACCGAGCATCGGAACACATGCGGAAAAGCTTGGACTTCCGTACAACCCCATTGCAGAAGCCGTGGTATGTGGCAGAGAAAGAGAGCGTTGAACACTTTCTTTGCAAATGTCCAGGTCTGACGGTTAGGCGCTTGGGATTCCTTAGTGTGCCTTTCGGGGATAACCTGAGGCAGTTCTTTAGCCTAGGACCCGTTTCTCTACTTCACTCCATCAACAACGCTAGATGGCTGTAGATGGTTTTTCTTCCTTTAAGTTTTTGAAATTTTTCACAGGTAGTAGTGATCTACATTAGGGTATCAAAACAGCACTATAGTGCTATTTGTAGTGTACGCGTGGGGCTCTTGGCATCTAACCTACCTGCCTACCTCTTATTATACTCAAACCTAAAAATAAATATTTCTGTTTTTAAATTGAATTGATAACATAAAAAAAGTCCAAAATCTTGGATCGCCTTGCATAAATTGATTACCTCCTTACAAAGCCTGCATTTCGAGACATTAATATTGAGCCTCAGTTACTGTCACAGTCGGAATTCACTTTTTTTCACTTAGAATGATTGTAATGAGCTCCCTTTTCCATACGAGTTATAAAAATCTGCGTCCCTAAAATTTTATTCGGTCAGTTCCTTATTTTCGTTTTTTTATATTTTTGGTAATTGCATCTGCAAACAGATACTGCATCTGACACGGATATTCATTCAGTTATGGCACTTACTTTGTGGTTATGAACTCTTTTACTCATCCGGTACTGTACTTGTCTCTCACATCCAAATCACCACCACTACTGTAATGTTAGCAGTGTGACAGAGCAACAAATCATCGGAATCGGTTGAAATTTCAACAGATCGCCTTGTGTGGGACGCCACACTATGACTTCCCACAATTATTAGACAGCGCAGAGAAGCAGATTTGTTTGCATTGATAGCCGAAATCAACACCTACCACAACTTACGCTCTTTTGGATCAAATTTCGATATTTAAAAAAAAAAAACAATAAATTAATGAAATGACAATTTGCAAAAACAAATACATAAATGATTTAACGTCGTAATTCAACTCATAATGAGACATTTTTGATTTGACATTTTTGACAAGCATTTCCTGTTGGCGTCGTCATTGTGATTTTGTTTTTGTAATTACCTACGGAGACGTCATTTGATATCATTCTCATGCATTTCCCCCTATTTTATTATAAAAATAAGTATAATTTAAATAAAATGAATTAATTTAATAAAACGTGGAGCGTACAAGTGAGTAGTGTCTAAAATTTATTTAAAGCGTTTAATTTAAAAATTCTGTTCATAAATCTGTCACTTGTCAATTAAAACGCAATTTTAGTTATGTAAACAAATTTTAATTGAAAAGCAAAACAATTATATTCATTTTCTTTTTTTTTAAGTTACTTTAAAATACCCATGAATATGTGAACTAACTGTTTTTTACGCTACTCCTATTTAGTCGTCTATTGAGCACTGCTGTCATTTTTCTAGTAGTAATTCAGACTTTTAAAATGCAATCTGTGCCACAAAAAAAAAGACGAAAAATTGTCAACTAAAAACAATTCGAATGCATTCACGCCAACACAAGCGAAGCAATTTGAAAACAATTTCAAAGCAATTTCCACAAAACTTCGCTGGCATAAAAATTTCACGCGCGTTTTAATTGCGAAAGCCAAAAATAAAATGCTAAAAAAATACAAAAATAAAAAAAAGAATAGAAAGGCAGGGCGAAACATATACGCACATACACTCACATGTGATGCCCAGTGCACGTTCTAATTAGGGCATATTTCTCTATTTACTTGAAGGTAGGCAGTGTCACGCCCATTCTCCAACAAAAAATGGGTCAATCGGTTTCCCATAGTATTTTATTTGATAGTCACAAAAATAGTTCAATTTCATAATTTCTAAATATAAGTTAGGTGGGCGTGGTTGCTGATCGACTACTCCCAAGCTCTAATGGCAACTTGCATTCATGTTAAGAGTAACATACCAATTTTCAGTATGTACTAACCTTAAAAAGACAGCTGTTAAAATTTAATGATATTCTATTTATTAGTTCGTAAGTTACTGTGCTAAGTGCGAAGCTACTAGTTATATTCAGAACAATGGATCAAAAAGAGTTTCGTGTTTTAATTTTGCACTACTTCTTGATGAGAAAAACTACCTTTCAAGCGAAGCAATGTCTTGAAAAGTGTTATGGGACTCCGCTCCATCAGAACCAACAATAAAACGCTGGTTTGCTGACTTCAAACGTGGTCGTAGAGACACCAAAGATGCGCCAGTGGGCATCCAAATGAGGCAGTAACAACAGAAAACATCAAAAAATCAACAAAATCGTTTTGGACGATCGAAAGGAGATGTTGCGAGAATTAGCTGACATCGCAAAGATATGAAAAGAATGGAAAGATGTTGACTTTATATTGCATGAGCATTTGACTATGAGAAAGTTCCTTTCAAAGTGTTAGCCGCATTTGCTAACTGTTTGGTTTCATCAAGGCAACGCACCGTGTCAAAAGTCAACCAAAACAGTAGCAAAACTACATAAATTGTACTTCGAATTGTTCGCACATCCCCCGTATTCCCCAGATTTGGCTCCCAGCGGCGACTGGCTGTTCGCAGACCTAAAAAAATTATCGCTGGTAAGAAATTTTGATCGAATGAAGAGGTCATCGCTGAAACCATCGCTGAGGCCTATTCGGAGGCAAAAGATAAATCGTTCTACAAAAGTGGTACTGAAATGTTAGAGCGGTGCTGGAATGATTGCATTGTTCTTGATGGAAATAATGTTGAAGAATAAAACTAATTTTGAACAAAAAAAAAACGTGTTTTCCTTGTTAGGCCCGGAACTTGTCAGCCCATCTGCTATGCGAAAAAAATGACAATACTCTTCCTCACTACATAGTGTGCCTTGGGTATAAAAAGCGGTGGTGGGTGCCTATTCAAAATCTGAAGAATTTTTACAGTTGAAATTGGCATTCATTTATTGTGGGCAGTAAAAAAAAGGTCTGTATACATGTACCAACAAGTATTTATATGTATGTGAATATCATGTAATTACCCCTCCAGTGAAACACCAAATTAGTCAGAAAAAAGACTCCTTCACAAATAGATTTTCCTAAATGAGATCGAACTAGTCCGAAAAAGACCAGATTTGTACCGATACAACACGGTTTTTTATGCCTATTTTATTTGACTTTAATCTTCTATTTTACTTTGTTTTGGCTATGCTTTAAACCATTAAAACCTTGGGTGTTTCTTAAGAGCTTGAGAACTTCAAATGATAATACAAAACAAAAATATTGTTGGAATGATTTTTTTTTATAATTTCATTGCATTTCTTTTTGGAATATAATATCTGAAATGTGTCTGCCGCGGCTACGAGTTACATTGTCCATTCAATCAGTCCCATAAATCGATTGTTAAGCGCGCCGTCTTGTTGAAACCGTATGTCGATTATGACCGTTTATGCCGCCAGTGCTCCATGAACTTGACAAACAGATTTATTATCTAATTTTTTTTTTTTTTTCAAAGTGAATTTGCACGATTTGGAAGCGTTTTTATGGGTTACTGATATTGATAGTCCACACGCAGTTACAAAAAGGTTCGGTATTGATTGGCCTAGACCTCGAAAATTTAGGGTATTTTGAGGAATTTTTTTACAATAAAAAACGAAATTTAAATGTTTTTAGGCTTTTTATTTAACTTCTATTAAATACAAAAATGAAAAAAAAAATTAATTTTTAATTTAAATAATTTCAACATGGGAATGGTGTAAAAAGGAGTGGAAAACAAACCCGAAATCGATGAATGATGATTCACAAAAATGGTACACTGATGGATCAAAAACACCTTATGGTGTAGGAGCAGGAGTAGTGGGGCCCAGAATCCACCAATCATACACTCTCACCAGGGACACCACTATCTTCCAAGCGGAACTATACGCAATAATGGAAGCAGCAAACATCATGCAACGTAGAAACCACAAGAGAGTAAAGATCAAAATACTCTCGGACAGCCAATCAGTTCTAAAAGTTTTAGATAGCTATACCTACAACTCAAAAACCCTCTTAGAATGCCACAAGGCACTCAATAACCTGGCATCCAAAAACAATATTTCATTAATTTGGGTACCGGGACATGAGGGATATGACGGCAACGAAAAGGCAGAATTTCAAGCCAAAAAATGGGCAGATGAAAACTTCATCGGACCTAGTCCTATGTTCGGATTCAACAAAAACAACCTGAAACAAAAAGTAAAATACTGGGCCAAAACTCTATTAAATCAGCATTGGAACAACGTAGAGGGTCTTAGACACCCCAAAAAGTTCCTAAGTTTCAACGCTAAAAGAGCTAACATGGCCCTCACGTTAAACAAAAAGAGCATTCGCACTCTCACAGGCGCCCTCACGGATCACTTCACCTGCAACAAACACTTACAGAAATTAGGCATAACTAACACCAGCACCTGCAGATTTTGCTGCGAAGATGAGGAGTCTATAGAACATCTCATTATCGAATGTCCGGGGTTGACGCATAGAAGGAAAAGGTTTTTAAACAAGTTCATACTTACAGATGAAGACCTTCAATCACTCCCTCAGAAGGAGCTGGTACAATTCATAAGCATACTTAACAGTCAATAGACAGCATAGGGTACACAATAGATCAATATGGTCGCAGTGCTAAAGGGCCATACCTTAACCCTTTACAACCATTAAAAATAATTTTTAAAAGCGGCGCTGAAGTTAACCCTCCCGAAAAATTGGACCTGGACGGTGTTGTCCATTTTGGCTCTTCTATTTATTTGAAACACAAAAATAAAAAAAATATTAATCCATATGACTGTAGCTATATTCCACACTAGAATAAAAAAATAAAAAAATAAACAAAATGGAACGGTGTTGAATTTGACCCTCTAAAAATCGGTTTTTTTCAGTTTTTTAATAAAAAAAAAAAGCGAAATAATTGAAATAATAATATGATTGTAGTACGAGCGATAGCGATTGATGTTATGAACAACATATTAAAATTTCAGATGATTCGGTTGAATATTTTTGTTTTTTTTTGAGAACACCAGGGCGAAAACAGTCGTTTCGAGATAAATGAGTTTAAAGTTTGAGGTACAAGAGTACGCTGAACGCTCTCTACCTAGTTAATGGGCTATAGAAGCTATAATATTGTGAATTTCCCTATGAAAATTTGACAGTATATTCTTAAGATACTATACTTTCGAAATATCGAAAAAAACAATATGCGATTTTTTTTCATTTCTAGACCACCCCCTAAGTATGCAATCGAATATATCGTCGCTTTGCCAACAAAATCATATTTAATATTATTGGGAAAGATAAGCCAAATATTATTTACTGTGCCGAAAATATTTTACTTTTGATATCACCTAATGAAAAATGATTTTATTTAATATTTGGAATAATACCAAATCGAAGGCTGCTAAATCAAAATGTATAATATTTTAAATAATGCCTATAAAAAAGGTTTTTATTTGATTTTCATGGCTTTATTTAATTTTTCCTTTTTTAATCTCAAAACAGTAGTGTTCGTCCATAGATAGGCTGCTTTACTTTTGTATTGTCTATTTGAACTAGTATGAGATTGGTATATTTCTATCGAAAACTGTCATAGAACACCGCCATGTAAAAAGTACAAGTTGCCGCTATGCATAAACGACAGTTGCCTGACTAGTTGGGCCTGCGGCTCATATTAGTTGTGAGGTAGTTCACAATTGGAACATTTGACTATAGGGTAGGGCGTGATGAAAGTACTGCGACGAATGTGCTGCAGCTCTCATACATATATATTTTGGTTTTTTCATGCCCAAAAAAAGATCAAAAATTCTAAACGGCAATTTTAAGATTCTAAATGGACATTCGTACAAATGACGAACGAATTTAATGGCAATTAGTCTTTTCTGTGAAGCCAGCCTTCAAAGTAAACACATTTTTGGCATTCCTGGCAAATTACTCCAGCAAGAACTTACACTAAAGCAGACCCTACAAATCGTGACACTTCATTTGCAACAAATGGTCTTTAGTGAAAATTTTTAAATTATGTTCTTCCATGAGGTTCATATGAGGCTCAGTCGTCCTGTGAATAAAAAAATGCCATCAAATGTCAATGTAAACTGAAAAATGCACGGTGTGTATGTGGAATCATACTTTTTCAAACATGAAAACAAAATGCCGCCAAGGCGAATCTATTAAAGGTGTTATCAGTAAATCAGCTGATTTTTTTTTCTTTCGCCGTGTCCATGTGGCTGTCAGCCCAGAATGAAACAAGGCAAATTAATTCTTTGTTTTCTACTTCGCTATTGCCTTGCTTTGACAATCAAACGTACAAAACATTGCTGTTGGTCTAGTGCCACCACTTTTAATGAATGCGCCTTAAATGGCGCCAATTCATGCCCAATAGACTAATTCTTCGCGGTTTTCTTTGATTTCCTTCTTCTATAGAAATTGAGCGATTCCGTGTCAAGTGATTCCCAATATTTTTTCTGAAAACTAGTTCAACTAGGGGCTATATATTGGGCAACCGCCGTAGCCGCGTTGAAGAGAGAACGTTGGTTCGAATCTCGGTGAAAGACCAAAATGCAGGAACAATTTTTTCTAATAGCGGTCGCACCTCGGCAGGCAATGGCAAACCTCCGAGTGTATTTCTACCATGAAAAAGCTCCTCATAAAAAACGCAACCTCCGCACAGAGAGCCTTTTTTGACATATTTTGTTAGCTACAGGATCATATTTTTGACAAATTTTAATAATTTTTTTTAATGGAGAGATTGGAAGAGATTATCTAAAGATTATCTGAAAAATTTAATTTAATAAAAAATTCTGTGTATTCAAAATCATAAAAATACTCTTATTCAATGACGTGTTGTGAGAGAAAAGGGTGTGTTTTGATATAAAAAAAAAACAACAAAAATTTAAATTTTGGCCTAAACAATATCCTCTGAAATCATTAGCAAACATTTTGAGAAAAAAGTTATTAAAATCGATCGAAAATTGCCTTCTTGAGGACTTATGAACAAAATTTGTCGAAAAGCCCGATTCGGCATACAACTTTAGGTCCTTAAATTTATGGAACAACATCAAGACACATTTGTCCTGTTACCCTGTCCTATTTTGGTATGCTAGCAGTGATCGTTTAATAAGAATTTTCCATAAATACTATATTTTATTAAATTTAAGAATAAGCAATAGAATTGCGCGAAGTTCCCTAAAATATTAAGATATCGCTATTGAAGCCTTGTTTCTCTTTAAATAAATAAATAAAAAAAAATCGGTATTGAAGTATCTTGATTACTACTAAAACTAGAATCGCTATTGAAGTATCTTAATTTTTGTATTTTAAGAATAGGTATTAATACCGCCCTGCCCTACCCTACCCTTACAAGTGATCTAAGTAACTCAATACCTACAGATTTCAAATTGCACTTGTCGCTCATCCAACTGCTGAAACAAGTGCATATATAAATATAACAAAAACAAATATAAAAGTATAAACAGAAACGCAATTCAAGGAGTCAAACTGGTAGATAATTACGCAACTTCAGCAGAAACAACTCAGCTTACAACATTTGTATGGTTTCCCGCAAATGAGTGGAGCAACTGATGCAAGATAAAAAATTCAAAGAATACAAAATTAATACCTCATCAAATAAATTACAGCAACGCATAAACAAAAGTAGCAACCACAATGTAAGAGATCATCAACAATGTTGTAACTGACAAGATTGAGGAGAGCAAATGTCAAGCAGAGGTGAGAAAAACTTAAATGGATTTACGATTTACAAAGCATTGCATTACTCATTACAACACATACGTAAAGCAATAAAGCTGTTATGCATCCTAATTGTATAATTATAACTAATAGCAATGCAAAGTGTAATTGCGGTTGAAATAAAATAAAGGTTTCGTGACCCCATAACTAAATTTATGAGATCGGAAAATAGAAAACATATTTACATGCACATACTTATATAAATTCTAACAAGAATTATCAATAATATATCTAATAAAACGCTTTCGTAGTACAAATATATACCCGCATGATGCTGAATACTCGAAAAGCTTTAAATAAACCTATAACTGGTATAAAAAACAACCTGAATGTTTGCGAAAGCTTAAAAAAGTATAATGAAGGCTGAACTTCTTTTTTTTCTTTTTAGAAACAGAAAAAGTAGATAAATTTGGATTGGAAAAGTGCGAGGACCGTGCTTTACGCGCGATTTGAACTCACAAAAAAAAACCAAACAAAAATTCCTCCAATTCTATTCTTCAACCCAAAAAACGTATCCTCTCCATCCTTACTTCCGCATTATTTGCATTGTGGCTGTTAAAACTAGCAAAAATCAAAGAAAAACACAAAGTTACACATTGCATCAGTGGGGCCAGCAAGAGGAAGCGGGCAATCGAGATAATAGCGTAGACACCCGAAAATTAGCAAAGTACTCAACCATCTGTGCAATCCTTCTGCCAGAAAAATGGGAAACACAGATGGCGCTCCAAGCAATAAGAAGGCGCTGTTCCTAAGCAACGACAGGTGGACATTCCCAATACTTGGGACTGGTAGCGGCAGGCTAATCACGTACCCTGTCAGAAATCGAAACAGATTAACGAAGCCAACGCAAGACTGAGTCTTGTCGAGGCCCTATGCGCCCGAGAGGAGTGAAAAAGAAAAAAAACATGAAGGTTGAACTACTTATCACTTTCCTCCTAGGCAGAAAAGAAAAATCTTTAGTTCATCATATGCAAGAGAGTCACAGTTCCATCAAGAGGTTTTGAAAATTAAGTTAATTGAATGGATCTCGAACACCGAGCTCACCAAAGCTACAGTTTTTTTGAGTTTTATTGATCTGTGCGCTCTCTTTGTGATTCTCATCACATTTATGACTCAAAAGATAAATATGAACACAACATCTGACTCTTCATCATAGTGGATTGTCATCTGGATTTTCTCAGGGAAATTAAAAATATCCATTTCCATGAGTATGCAAGTATGCAAAAAAGATTAGAGAATGGCTGTACGAATGCCGTTAGAAATCCATTTCCTTGGAAGGCAGTTTGCTAAGCGATTATTGGTGGTTCTTATACGTGAAGCAAACCCAAAAGTCTAAAGGTCTACACTGGGGTCTTAATCTATAATTCGATTTACTCCAATTCAGAAATTTTTTACTTGGTAAATAGGGTTTGCATTTTCACTTATATTTTCGAATAGTTCATTCGAAAAACAAAAACTGACAACTATGATACTCGAGTTTTTATGTTATTCGATCTTCAAAAATAATATTCGTTAGATTTTGAATTGTAGAAAGCAAACAAACTTTGGAAAACGCCAAATATTTTAATAAATTTTCAATTAATACAACCAGTTTAAGCCTAAAATACTCTTCAACAGATTAAGCAAGCAAACCTCTGCACGCAAAACTAACCAATTTGGAATTATGGCGAAATTTACGTTATCATATCCAAATTTAGTCAAGGCCTACACAAAGTGCGCTGATGCTAAGCAAAGATGTGCAAATTTGTGGAGTTCCTTAACTGAAGAGTGAAATGGAGACCGACCACCCACACGCAATGTCACCTCATGGAAAAAGAAGCTTTTTGCGTGATTGCGCATACTTTGCAAACCGCTCTTGCCCTACCTTGAAAACTAGTTTCAGCTGCCCGTGTAAACTTGTGTTATTTTACTTAAGGTCAATATTATTAACACATATTTTTCAATTATTGAAATAGTAAATAAAAAATTAGAATCAAAAACTTTTCATTGCTGCACTAACAGAACAGGAAATTCAGCAAAGAGCAATAATAAATAAGTCAATAAATATGCAGTTTAAACAAAAACACAAAACTGCAATGAGCATAGATTGATGGTCAATAAACTACTCGTCATGAATTGTATTCGCCTATGCGCACAAGGTCATGCCGTTCAAAGTAGTTCAAAGTAGAAAAAGTAATAGTTATTTCTTGCAGTTAGAAGGACTGAAGATATTTTGAGAGCTATTTTCAGGGAAAATTAAAAGTTTTTTTTCCATTTTTTCAATTTTTTTTTTATTTTTCTCTTAATTATTTTTAATGTACTTATTTTAAACAACTTAAATTTTAAGCAAAATGCTTTTTTATAATTTTTTAATTTTTCATTTTTTCTTTTTTTTTGAACATTTTTATTTCTTTTAATTGTTTTCAGCCGCCACGTACAAAGGTATGCTGCTCAAACAAATTCGAAAATTGTGGCAAAGTAGTAAAAATAGTTAATTATTTTTGTTTGCGTTTAGAAAGACTAAAGATATTTTGAGAGCTGTTTTCAGGGAAAATTAACACATTTATATTTTTTTTTCAAAAATTTTTTGTAACGCTTTTTTAGTTTTTTTAAATTTTCTTTAAATTTTTTTTAGTTTTCTTTAGTTGGTTGGTTTAAGGGTGACCCCGCATCGGAGTGCCACATAGACCGCAAGTTGGGTCCGTTGTGTTGCCCTAGAGCTCATTATATTATATGATTTCCCCACCTAACCGAGAGTTTTATTATAGATTTTGGTCAAAGATATTAATTCGTTTCGAGAATTTGATGAGAGATTCGATTTTCAGGTTCGAGAGTACTGAAAGATTGTCAATTGTTGGAGAGCCTAGAAGAGCGAGTCGACTTCTGGCTAGACCGGGACAACTGCACAACAAATGCCTGCTCGATACTTCTTCATCTTCGTCCTCATCAGCTTTGCAGTTACCTTCGAATCTACTGTGACCCGGTATCCAGATAACTTGGACAGAATTCTGAACACTTATTTCGTTAAGAGATAAGAGACAGGATCGAACCACTTCTGAGTGGGTATAAGAGGAGCTGAGTGCTCGAACGGCCGCTTGACTGTCGGTGAAAAAGCGGATATCCTCTAGTGATATTCTATTTTCTAAGAGAGTTTTCGCAGCATACCAGATAGGGCATACTTCAGCTTGGAATACACTACAGTAGTCGGGTAATCTAAATGATAGATTGATGTGAGGGGAATTGGAAAAGATTCCAAATCCCACTTTACCGTCTTGTTTTGAACCATCTGTATATATAATCAGAGGGCCATCGATTTCGGTAAGATTTGTCTTCCATTCTTCCCTAATTGGGAGTGAACAGGAGAATAGCAAGGGTGGTGATGGAAGACTTACATGATAGTCTATGTCGGAAGAGATAACAGTGTTCCTGTTCAGTATGATCGAATGGCCAAGATACTTATTCCATTTCGATATAGCATTCAGGCGTGTCGCTGCTTTCGCTGCAATCGCTTTTCCAGCCAGATCGATAGGGAACAAGTGAAGCAACGTATTTAGAGCCTTAGTAGCTGTTGTTTATTTTTCTTTAATTATTTTTAATTTTTTTTTTAATATTTTATAATTCGTTTTTTTCTTGTTTTTTTTTTTAATTTCTTATGCCCATTTTCCATATAATATTCGTAATATTTTTTATATATATTTTTTTTAATTTGTCTTTAATATTTTGTTTTATAGTTTTATTCTTAATTTTTTTCTCTATTATTATTTTTGACTCCCTTTTTCCTGTTTTCTAATTTTTTTCTTCCCATTTTCAGTATACTTTTTTTTCTTTTATTTTCAAAACTTCTTTTTTAATTTTTCTTTCGTTTCCTTAATTTTTAATTGTTTTTTTTTATTTGGATTATAATTTTTTTAACTTTTTTTCTCTGTTATTATTTTTAACATTTTTCTTATTTTTTAATTTTTTAATTCCCATTTTCCACATACCTTTCCTAATTGTTTTTTATTCTTTCCTTAGTTTAAAAAGAAATTAATTTTCTTTAATTTTTCTTTTACATTTTTTTTTAATTTTTATTTTTTTTTTTTAATTTGTTTTATAGTTTTTTAAACTTTTTCTTTTATTATTCTTAACATTTTTTCTTGTCTTTTAATTTCTTGATGCTCGTATTCCACATACTATTCGTGTTTTCCCGACACTATAATTTATTTGTTTACATGTTAATAATTAACAATGTGACTACAACGCCAACAATGGCTTCACTAAAGGTGCCATACACACATATGTATGTGCATATACATATACCTACTACATATCCATACATCCAATGTTCATTCAATCGCAGATTGCTGCTTACATACACACACGCACATTCGAGTAAAACTAATTGCTGTTGTTCTTTGTCTAATTTACCAGTTTCTTTACTTCCATATAGTAAACACATCGTATGTACATATGTATGTAGGTATGTGTTTTAAATTGTAAGTTTTGCATTGATTACATATGCACACATACACACATATAAATACGTTTGGTATGCCCAGTGCATTCATTACCATGACGTCCACTTAGTAGCATAAAGCATTTAAATAGCGAACTGGCGGCAGTAAATCATTTTCACCTCGACCTATGAATTTACATATGCACATATTTACTTGTACGAGTGGATGTGCACATGGTCGTCAAATGACGGCGTCAACAGATTTAAATATATTTATGTACTCTGTTTGCTTTTAATTAAGACATACAGACATACATATGTAGATTTAAGTAAGTAAGTACGAATGCAGCCATACAAGTCTTTGCCTATTACAAAATTTTTCAAACAATATGTGGCTGCATATGTTCGTGCATACTGTCATAAATTATGTTATTTGCGTTATGTGCAACCGGCATTCACACATAGATGGCGCTAGCTAGAAAAGTATAAATTTACGAACCAACTATGATACATCAGTCACGCGTTTTTGCTATCTTACCTTCTCTGGTTGCTCACAACAGCGCATTTGTGCCAGTGTTTATCAATTCGAGTTTTTGGCCTTTAAACTTCGATATGTGATGGCAGTTGTGAATTGCTAAGAAAGAAAACCATTCCTGATATGCGTCGAATAGTTCAGCTGATAAAAAGCGGATATACAGTGGCTCATAGCCAAAATGATGTAATCAGTTGTTAGTCCAAATAATGAAATAAACGACATAAAATTGAAAAAATTGAATAGGTAACACAAAATATTTTTATTTAAAATATGAAGAAAAAATAATGATTTGAATATACAATATAAAGGGTAATGGGGTTTGAGATATTTTTCCAAAAGGTTTTTCTTGAAATATCACGCGTAACTACGGTCAAACTAAATACATACTCGTACTTTTTTCAGTATTCATTGGCATCTTATCATAGATTTTTGGTTTTGTGGATAGATAGCTTCGATTGAGGCAATGGAAACCAATATTACAAAAGTTATTCTTGAGACCCCGACTGAAGTCCTCCAGCCAGTCATTCAAAATTGATGTTTACGGATGGCCGAATTTTTAAAAAATAAATGTCTTGAACGATTCTACAAAAACATAATGAAGATTGCTCAATCAATTTGAATTTTCCTTGTTTTATTTCAATATAAAATCCGATACCTCTCAATTGATCACTTGGTATTGTATATGTAGTAGTGTTCTCGATTGAGTTCGCACATTTCCAAATAGCTCGGGCAAATGAGCTTGAGGTCGAGCATATCAAGTTTTTTTGGAGTAGTTCGAGCAATATTTTTCATTATTTTGACTTCTGGCAGCACTTTTTTTAAGTTTTAAAAATTATTGGAAAACTAAAGAAATGCTGTTAAAGAAATTCTCGATTTTTGTTGAGATGGTCAAATTGTTTAAAAGCTTGAAAATTTCGAACAAATATTTGAGTAGTTGAGCAATGAACCAGTTTCGAGCGAGTATCGGGCTACTCGAAGTGTGCGGATATCTGGAGGCCTATTGTGTTTAAACCTTTTTGGTTATTTGGCCGAGCTCTCGAGTTCGAATGCACTCGTTTTTTTTTTACATTTTTTCTTTTATATATTTTTTTTTTTGTTTTTTTAGTTTAATTAAATTATTTTTTACTTTTTATTATTATCTATTTTCTATTTTTTTTTTTTATTTACTTCTTTCACCTGTCAACGGGCGACTGCTGTTAAAAAAACTTGTTCTATTTTGTTTCATGCACGAAGATTCGAACCTCCGTACTTCCGAATGGCAATCACGCACCAACCCATTCGGGGTTAAGTGAGACTGGTTTCGAATTTCATGTTTTTGAAGGTCTTTATCTAAAACTGACTACAAGTTCTCAATAATATTCAAGTCTGGCGATTGAGTTGGTGTTTGAACAATATGCGGGTCATTCCAAATGGAACGAAAATTTTACCGATCATTTAATTTAGTGCCACTTTATAGCAATTTGACCTTTATGATATCTAAATGATTACACCTGCAAATATTGCATCCAACAAAAGTTTAATTTCCGATTCCTTCATATGGCATGCATCACCATACCTTTAGGTGTACTCGACCGTGTTTGACTGACCTGCTGAGCAAATAAAACTTTTGCTGCCTAATCTGAAAAGGTTAAATTTGCGTACACCGGGAAAAATTATGGTGTTCCAGATATTCTCGTCAATCCGTCAATAATATTTCATGCACCTAACCAGATGTTTGAAACCAGATAATGAAAAAGCCTTATGGAAATATATTTAAAAGGATGCAAAGCCCGAAAGGAGGCGTAGCTTTCACAACCAATCGAAAAAAGAGTTTAGAATGGGCTCTCCGATACCAACACTTTACGGCTGACGATTGGTAGATTTAGCTCATTTTAAAATATCAACAACCATAACTTCTTACCCCAGTCCAATTTCGAGGAAATAAGACAAATCTTATACAATGATCTTTTTCCTTTTCTGCAGATATTTCGAACACCTGGTGTGACGTTTGCGAGGCGACAGGTTGCCGAGGAATACCATCCAGACTGCGTGTTGTGCACTGTTCAGCACGGGAGAGGCAGCATTCTGATCTGGGGCTGTATGGCTACTGATGGTGTCGGCGAAATGTGCATGTGCAGCCACACTTATTTAGATAGAGTGCAACTCCAACAAGACAATGCTCCTTGTCACAAATTAGCAACTATGATGCGTTGGTGTAGAAACAATAACATTGTTTTGTTAGATTGGCCATCACAGTCTCCAGATCTAAGTCCCATAGAGATCATGTTGATTTTTTTAAAACGTAAAATAAAGGAACTCAACTTAACATACAGCCGAAGGCATAAGTACAGCCGAAGCTGCTGTAATCAAAGCGAAAGGAGGATCTACTAAATATTAATGTTTTTATCACTAATTCCCCTTATTTGTACTGGTTTATTCCTAAAAGATCATTGCTTCAGATTAGAAAAAAACAGTAATTAATGTGGTGCCTAATACTTTTGTTGATATCTCAAAAAAAAGTCACATATAAACCGCAGTGACCGGTTAGGTCACACAGCAAATAGGTCCAAATTGATATCGCTTCTAAAGTCAGATGAAACAGTTACGAATAAACGCTACTGAAAACAACTAATTCAAAATACTCAGAATGTCAAAAGACGCTGCCCAAAGGAATAAGGAATAAATTTACTAATCATTAAAAATGATTTAAATGCTAAAAACCTTACTCTGTCCATTTTGATATATATAAATCCCCCTTTACTTGTAATCGTGCATATCTCGGTACTATTACGATAATTGCTAAAATGTGTAGTAGTGCACCTAAGGTATAAAAAATGTAAGGCCAGCGCAATTTGAAAAGATTAAAGTTTAGTTTTTTTCTTCAAAAAGGGAGTGTAAAAAAAAACGAGAAACATTTCCCTTGTCAAGCGCATGGCTAGTACGCAAACTACTCTCTCATCTGCGTCAAACACTTTCCGATGCTAATTGCTTTTGTGCAGCATTGACGGGTTACTATTTACAATAACAAAAAAGTACTTTCATAACCATTTTATTTTTTAATTTTTATTTTAGTGTTGTAATTGTTTGTGTTTGCTAAAGATCATTAATTGCGAAACTCCTGGTCAAAGCTATAATAACTATGTACGCGCTTAAGAATGTGAGACTTCAATTATACAACGTTGGTTGGGTTTAAAGTTGAAAATGAAAACTGTTATTTGCCAAATATAGTATTACACGCAATGCATACAAAGTAATTTACTTGTGCTATGGAAATATTTTATGAAACTAACACTTACCCATAACAACAATAAAAATATGAATTAAGAATAATTAAAAGGTAGATATTTGCATATTTTTTTTGTAATAAACTAACCAGCTGTGGGTATATTTATGCGACCTCTAAGATCGCTTCGATTATTTCATACTATGAGCGCCAAAAGTATATAAACAACTAGGAAATTTTTGCTCTTTCTGATGTGTGAGCACAAAGTAAGAGACACCAACAACTTTAGGGTTATTGTAGGCGGACGGAATGCAATCAATTTAGAATGACAGTATAAGGGCTACCTGGTAAGATCCCCAAAGCTTTTTGAATTTTCAGGTACGTACCTGAGGGTTTTTTGAAAAAGTGGGAAAAACTATTAAAATACTTAATGAGTGAAATACCTGATTTGGGCTTGCGTAGTAGAACTTCACGAGAAATATTTTTGTGGAATATTTTACTCCAGTAGCTCAATCAAAATGGGGTAATTTAGGCCCTCTTTTGGTCAAATTTACAAAACAATGTATTTGCAAGGTCGCTAAAGGTTTAAATTGTTCTAGAAATTTATTCTAGTGTAGTAGAATTTCACGAGGAATATTTTTCTAAAAATTTTAGACCCGCAGCTCCATCATAATGGGGTCATTTAGAGACTTTTTTGGAGACAACAATGTATTTGCAAGGTCGGTAAAGGGTTAAAATGTACTAGAATATTTTTTAGTGCAGTAGAATTTCACGAGGAAAATTTTTGTAGAATATTATTACCCAGTAGCTCCACCAAAATAAGTTCAATAAGTCCCTTCTTTGGAAAAATTTGCAAAACAATTTGTTTTCAAAGTCGCTAAAGGGCTAAATTGTTCTAGACAATTGTTCTAGTGTCGTAGAATTTCACGAGGAATATTTGTGAAGGATATTTTACTCCAGTAGCTCAATCAAAATGGGGTCATTCAGACCCTTTTTTGGAGAAATTTGCAAAATAATGTATTTGCAAGGTGGCTAAAGGGTTAAAATGGTCTAGAATATTATTCTAGTGTAGTAAAATTTCGCGAAGAATATTTTTGTAGAACATTTTACTCCAGTAGGTCACTAAAGGGTTAAAATGTTCTAGAAATCTATTCTACGCGAAATTTCACTGGGGCGTCCTCAGTCAAAATCTGCCTAAAAAAAATGTAAACGTCTACAG